>AWWV01011530.1:0-28045 GCA_001974805.1 Corchorus capsularis
AATTATTTAATAAATATAGAAAACCAATAATAGATTTTTTTAAAAAAATTTGATATTTTTTAATTTCGGAAATTCCACTTGGCTCATGACAATTTGTCAAAGTGGGACCACTCAGCGCCACATCAGCACAAGTAACGGTAAACAGACGGCCCGTTAAATTTTGTCCTCCTGTTGCACACTTGTGTAAGTAGAGGGATCAAAATGGAGCGATTTTAAGTAGAGGGACCAAAATGGACAAAACGTGTAAGTACAGCGACCATTTCTGTACTTTTACCATTAAAGAAGTCTCCCTTGATGTTCATTGCCATTGCAGGCACAATCCTAGAAATAATACAGTAACAATTTTTATTATATATTTATATTTTTGCTCTTTATATCAGTTTGTCAAATCAATATGATATTCCAAGTTCTTCACTCCCATGTGTTTGCTTTTGATTAATGGAAGATCTTCATTTTCACTAAATAATCAAAATTTGTTCATTACTTATGAAACCATGCACTTAAATTAACTCTCATGTAAGTAGCAAAAAATAAAAAAATAAAAAATAACTCATGTAAAATTTTCATGCACCCACATGTCCATTTCCGGTAAGTAATTACGTTTGATGTCCATTTATTTCCTAAACTTTCACTAAAGGGACATTTTCCCCTTTAAACTTTTACTCTAGGATTTTCACACCCTTAACTATCAAAATTATGACAATTTTCCCATGCCGTCGGTTTTGTGAAGTGGCCCAAAAATGCCGATGTTGGTGACGTGGTAATTAATGGAACCGTTAATGATTAGGGGAAAATTATCCTGATTTTGATAGTTTAGGAGATGAAAGTTCCAAATTAAAAGTTTAGGGGGATATTGTTCCAATTTTGATAGTTTAGGGTAAAAGAATTCCAAATTAAAAGTTCAGTAGGAAAATGCCATTTTATGAAAGTTTAGGGGGGAATTTGTGGACATTATGCCTAAGTAATTATTTAAAGAAAAAATGAAGCTAGATGAGGATAGATGTGCAAGCCAGCTGGCTGAATTTACAAATTTCAAAGTTATTAATGAAATTTATCAAAAAGGATCTACAATATTTTTACTTTGGCTCTGTTTGGTAGAGCTGTAAGATTGGTGTGGGGGAGATTGAAATGAGGAGATTAGTTACTGTACATATGAGATTAAAATTGTAGCTTTGAAAACTTAAGCAGCGGTGAAAAAATATATGTTTGGTGAAAACAATGGTGGTGGTAAGATGAGAATGTAAAATGACCATTAAGGATATTAGTATTATTAAAAAATATATATTACTCCTATATTTTTTTGGCAACATATATGATATATATTATAATTAGTTACTACATTTTAAAAATATTATTATTACTATTTTTTGTATTTATTTACTTCTTAATTTATATTTATTTTTATGTAAATATATATTAGAATAAAAGGAAGGATATTTTTGGATTTTCATAAAATCTTTGAGGACAAAAAAGGAACAATAAAATGATGGAGAAACCCACCATTTCAATTGCTCCATTTTTCAACTTTTGGAACTTTTGCTTTTTCCCTTGCCACATAGACGATAGACAATTGCTCCCACTGCCATATTACACCAAATCTAGCTTTTTCAACTTATGGCACGTTTAGAGGCTCTAAATGTGCCATAAGTTGAAACAAACATAGCCTTTGTCAAAGGTGTCACTATTTGGTGTCTTGACAGTATAGATTTAATGTACTGTCGGTGCATTAAATATTAACTCTTATATGTTGTTAAATATGATTAAATTAAAGATTTTATACTCTAAAATTAAAAAAGAAAATAGAACTATTTACAGGAAAAAGAAAATAGAACTTAATTGTTAATAAATCATAATTCGAAATAAAGTTAGTCTAACCTAACTCTTAATTATCCGATTACTAATCCAAATGCAATTAAATACTCTTTCTGTCTCATATTATAAGTTCTATTTTGGTCAACCAATACCAAACTTTATCGTTGTTTATAAAAAATATATCAAGCAAAATAATTTTTTAAAATAACAATTATAAATTTTGAATTACAAACTTTTCAACACATATTTTTTTAAAATTAAATTATATATATTTTCTTATAAATAATTGGTCAAATTTTGGTGTTGGTTGACCGAGATATGAACTTATATAATTTGGGACAGAGGGACTCAAATTTTTTTTCTATTGCGGATTTTTTGGCAATATATATATATATATATAGTGTTAAAAAAATTGTGTGCTACGTAAGAGTAGGCTAACCCATTTGTCTAAAATTAAAAAGTAGAACTTAATTGTTAATTGTAATCATCTTAATAATTAGGAAAAAATTATAAGTACTTAACATTTGCACTCAAGAATATCACTCACATTTTTTTTACCTTAAATTTGTATGTCTCCAAACAACTAAAAAATATATCCTTGTATCCAAACACCTAAATGTGCCTTATATTTATAGTAAGTGCTATTCTTAAGTGCAAATCATATATATAAATTGCTTATAGCCTCTCCCAATTAATAATTCCTAATTCGAAACAAAGTGAGGGGTCATAATTGTAGTCTAACCTAAACTCTTGTATCCTAATACTAATCCAAATGCAATTAAATAATATTTTGCATCATATATATAAAGAGCTATGAATTTGTTGGCATTATAGCTTAACTAATATTTTTTCTATTGAGAATTCGTGGTTTCTGTTTACTATTTTCTCAAAATTTGCCTTTCTTTTTGTGCGACTCCTCTAGGTCTCCCTTTCTCCTTACTAAAAAAAAAAAATTGTTGCCGCCCGGATATGTGTTTGATCCGAGCGACAAAGAGATCGTTACTTTCTTTCTCCCAAAACTGATTGAAGGCAATGGCAACTTAGACTTTTTAGGGTATTTTAAGTATTTATTCAAGGTTTGCAACGTTTACTCAACAGCGGCAAGGCCATCTCTTCTTTTAGATTTTGACATGAACAATATTAATGACATGGTTCCATTCCTAAAAGGAAACCAACGTTTCTTCTTTACCAAACGTGACCCAATTGCTCAGAAGAATGTGAATGGAAAAAGGCCCCGAAGGAGTCTTCATGATGACGAAGGAATTAATCAAGAAAGTGGGCAACAAGGGTTCTGGAAATCTTCGACGGGTGATAAACCTATCTTTGACGAGAACAATGGTCGGCAGATTGTTGTTGGGTATGTAAACATGCTTAATTTCTATGACTGCAGCAGCAATAAGGAAGCTAGTAGTAGTAATGAGATAAAAAGGAGCAGAAAAAATGCTAGGAAAAGCAGTTATATTATGTATGAGTATAAGCTGCACAAGGATGGGGACGAAGGCGATATGTTTCAAAGATGGGTGGTTTGTAAAATCAAAGATAGCCTTCGTGGGGAGGAAGATCAATGCGAAGCTATTTGGCTGGATAACTTGTTTTTCTCTAATGGAGATATTAATAAAACAGTGGAGTTGCCTTTGAGTTTGAAGCATGATCATGAGCATGGACATGGCGGTCAAGGAGAGGAAAATCAATACCAAAGCAATGGAAATAATGAGTTACAGCCACAACAAACCCTGGCTTTGAGTTTGAACCCTGCCTCTGAGCAGGAGGAGGGAGATGATGCTTTACATCAATTCGGAGCTTGGTTGGATGAATATTTATTAAGCTCTGAATCTAATAATGAAACCCAAACGCTGACAGTTGAAGCAGAGCAGATGATGCAGCAGCAGCAGGAGGAGTATTATAAATTACAGTCTTCATCTCAGCCATTTCTACAGCTTCAGTCGCAACAAATATCTCCTCTGACTTTGAATGATGAACATGTAGGATGCTATAAGGCTGGTGATGGTATACTTGTGAATGATCCTTGGATGGGAATGGAAACTGATGATGACAGAAGGATTTGTGCAGAAATTGAAGCGGATTTAGGAATTGAATTTGTTTTAGATGACAAAACATTGACATGGGAAGATATTGATCATATGCCTAATTCCCTTGAACCATTACCTAATAAGGTGCAGCCGCAAGAAGCTCCTTTCACTTTGATTCATGACCATATGCCTAATTCCCTTCAACCATCAGCTATGAATCATGAGCAAGGTTATGGTTATGGACATACTACTAGTACTGGTTTCACAAATGATGAGCAGGTCGGTGGCCAAGGCCATAATACTTGTCCTGTAGATCAATGCAATGTCAATTGGTTGAATAACTTCTTATGCTCTGATGAAATCCAAACGCTACCAGTACAAGCACATCAGAATGATGAGATAATGCAGGAGGAGTATTATCAAATTTACTCTTCATTGCAATCACTTCTGTAGATTGCAACCGCAACAACATATACAGAGCGCCAATATTGTTAATTCTTCTCTTTTAATGCTATTATTAATATTTAGGAAAAAGATATATATATATGTATTATCACGCCCCGAACCCGCAGGCTCGAAATATAACAACGCCACACACTCACGAGCCAAACCCCATGAGCATGCAAGGCTAACTATCAATCCAAAAATAAGTAAAAGTCTAAAATCTTTAAAATCTTTTAAAACATAGTTAATCTTACAATCTCAATAATAAACGTTAAACAATAGCGGAAGCGGTTCAATAATATAAATAAAGTTCAAAGTTTAATTAATCATCCTAGCGCACTCTCCCAAATGCACCCCAATGCTCAATCTTCATCACCTGAAATATATTAACAACATAATGAGCTAAAGAGCCCAGTAAGTAACAAAACCTAACTAGTCGGATCAAGCATTTAAAACCATTTTCTCAAAAATCACAATATTTAGCAAAACAATATTTTATAACCAATTTCTCAATCACAATCAACAATAAAAACATTTCATTAGAGTTCTTATCAGGCCACCACGATACACGATATCACGATACACAATATTTCAACCGATCGGTAATAGATTCCGGAACCACCAACAGTTTAACCCCCTGAGGCACGGGTCCACTATGCAGCCATCAAAGTCCCCAAAAACCAATTTTCACAATCTCAAATCAATTTCACAATACCACAATTCCAAATCAATTTTACCTTTCATGCTTGACCCATTTTACGAAACCATTTCAATAGTTCAAAAACAATAAAACCTCAATCATTTTGAAAATAACCAGAAAGGTTCGGAAACTTACCTGATTAGCAAAGCAATCACAACACAAAATCCACCGCAAGATAAACACAATTACAATCATAACAATTTATTACTATTCGTTAGAAACGGAAATTATACACAATGATTATGCATGCTCAATCTACCATTCAACCAATCCTAAACAATATTGGGGGACCGCTGAAAATTTCTTTTCAAAATATTTAGAAAACGCACACATGAAATTTTCCACATTTAACTCACTTTTACTATTGAAAATAACCATTGAAAATAGATTTCGAAAATTCAAGAGAGTAGTACTCCATTTTAAAAACATAAGAATAATACTAATAATATAATATAATTTTCACCAAAATTTCAGAATCTAACTCTTTAAGATCAAGCCACACTCTCTCAATCAATTTTCTAAAAAGAATAATTTATATAAAATAATTTGTAATCTGAAAAATTATATAAAAATTCTACAAAATCATAAATATTTTGTTGAGAAAATCCTCCAAATTTCAGTTCAAAACGACCTAGGGGTGAACTACACTCTCCGATTCAATTTCTGGCCGAGAGTGGGCATCGAAAATTACTGTTCATCTTCTTCATGAACAAATTTGAAAATTCCAGATTCGTCCCATCGACCAGCCATCTTTGGAGCTTCGATTCTCTCTCCTCAAAACACCTATAGAGGTATAGAAAGTACCAATAGACAGAGCTTACATCATACTACAATAACCCCATAAGTTTGGCCTCTAAAGATCTCCGGTTTGCCGGATACAGGTAAGGAAAGTAGGCCCACCGGTCACAATTTTCAACTTAGGGTTCTTAACTTAATTTCATCATAACTTTTGATTTACCCAACCAACTTGAGTGATTCCAAGTTCTATGAACTCCTAATGATTAAAGGAATCTATTGATACCAATTTGGTGGCCGGAGGCTCACCGGTCGGTGGCCGGTGACCGGAATTCTCTCTCTTTCAAAGCAAAACCCACCCTAATGCATGCTTACAAGGTGAAAACATTAAGAAGTTGTTAAAACTAACCTCTTAGCACGAAAATATGATGGAAAATCGATGAAATTAGTCTTCAAAACTCTTTGGCCTTTCTCCCTCTTCTCCCAATTTGTCTAACCCTAGTTTTGAAAAGAAAGTGTATATATATTATTAGACTAACTAAGCTGTTTACTTAGTGGGTTTTTAACCCATAAGTTAAGATGTATTTGGACCCAAAATAATATATAGACAATATTGGGTCGGGGTCTCACATGTATAGTTTGTTTTTGCTTTCTACTATTATATTTTTGAACGATGATTTCTGGTTTCTATGTTTTGGGTTCCTGGATTTGTTAAATTCTTCCTATAGTCTTAATAAAATACCCCTTTTCACCTTTCCCAAAAAAAAATTATTATTATAATTGATGGAATTTTTTGGACTCCACATCAGACTCGGGTTAAAATGTTGACACGTACCCCATCCCCTAATCAATTAAATATTTAATATTCAAATCCCTTCCCTAAGGGAATATGTGTCAACCCTTAAATACTGCACGTGCAATTTGCTAAACTCTACTGTATAAGAATAATTTTCCTCATTACATTGCATGCCACGTGGGTTAGTAAATATTGGATTGCATTCAGAGCTGAAAGAAACTATTGCAATTGATTAATTGCAAAAATATGTTTGCAAGAGTGATGCTTTTCATTATTTAACTTATAATTACTCACTGCATATATATACATGTAACATGGATGAAGTGATGAACAATAGGGAACAGAACACTATATATCTTGCCCTTGATCATGAAGCAAATGGAAAGTTTTCGAGGCAGGACTTGCAATAGATCTTTTGAATTTTGATGCTACTGCATAGTCATTTTCCTACAGCTTTTATAGTACATACATATATATATATATATATATATATATATATATATATAGTTATTCAATCACAATTAATGCCAAAGAATCCGCAGATAATTCTCGTTTAATATTATGAAGCATAATGGCATTCTCAATGAAGAATGATTCTTCAGGTCACTAGGTCAGCCATAACTTGAGGACCATCCATGCTAAGGCTAAAGCTTCAAAAGTTCACAAAGGACAAGATGAAATTGCATGCTATAACTAGCAAGACTTTCCTTTCAAATGATATATGATATAATCATATAATATACTATATATTATTTTTAACTACCATAGAAATTACTAAAATGCCAAATTGAGGATTAATGTGGTGCCACCTTTTGGCTATTTTTGGTCTTTTCTCACTTTTCTAATGACTAAAAAGTCCCTCTATCAGTTTCTTCCATTCCTTTTCCTTTTACATTTTTTTGTAATTTCACATTTTCTTTCCTTAATTGTTTTTAATTAATTTTTAAACTTTTAATTAATTGCTTCTAAACCCTAAACCCTTAATTACTTTTAATTAATGTTTCTCTCGCTGTTTTCTTTTTTCCTCTCACCAACTTAGTTGCTGTTTCCTTTCAACTCCTCGGTGCTGATCAATCTTCAGGTTTGTCAAAAATCAAACCTTTCCATCACTCCCCTTTTTTCACCTTCATATCTCTTTCCTCTTTCTTCTCCGTCTCCATCGCTTCAACATGGACCGTTCAATATTTTTCCCCTTCCGAATTAAAACCACCCTTTGTTCAATGTGAGTATTATTATCCAATTAACAACATATTTTATGATCTCTTTGCACTTCCTATTACTTACAAATAAAAACATGTTCTTGACCTTCTTAATTTTGCATGTCTAAAAAGTTAGCTTACAAAGATTTATGTCAGAGACATAATTAAAACTAATCCATTTAAATTGCATGCAACCTTATATAATTCAATCAATTGATCAATCAAGCACCACTCTAGAACAAAAAATGTTCTTGGTCCTTATATAATTGATTATATTAATATCCTTATTCAATCAGTTAATCAAGTACCACTCTAAAATAAAGAACACCCGTAGCGCCAGCGCGAGCTAATATAACTTGTAAATATTCATTTGATTACCAAAATAAGTAATGTTTTTGCCTTGCAGCTTATGTTGAGTAATATTTAAGACTTTGACATGCCTTATTATGCTGAACAATTTATCTGCAGAATTGATGCCCAATCGTCCATGTTGATCATTCGAAAAGAGTTCAATATTTCAAAATAATGAAAATGAAGCTGATGATTAAATCCTAAGAAAAGAAGTCAAATGGAAATATGATGATTGATGAGTACTCAATCATTAAGGACACTGCTAATACCACACTTAGATGAAGGATTTGATAGCCTTAATTTGCCATAAGGGCACTTGAATGAAGGCAAACAGTCGGACTGTTTTGGTTCCTCCCTATTGAATAATCACCTTTCCTTGTTATGATCTCCTCCCTTAATTTCGACAGACTTGTTCACTCCACCATTTCCTCAACCTCCCCCGTGATGCCCGAGTCCTGCGCCGATAGTTGAAGAGTATCTCGCACCATGCGTATATTATTATAATATAAAGATCATTATATGTGAAGGAGTGGGTGGAGATCTTGCATTCACATCAGGAAATTGTGACACTTGCAGCATTCCAATCCTCTCAGAACACTTCCCATATAAAACTGTTGTGAATTGGAAGCAAAATTGAGGATGGGGATTCTGCAAGGGTCATCTAAGCCACAAGGCGGCATGCCCCAGGCATTTGGGAAATCTACATCAACATTCAAATGATTATATGATATATATATGGTGAGTTTCTTTATTTCATGATGATCCATTTTGTTGTAATTTGATGATTAATGGGTATAATCACCAAGGAATTAATCCATTTTAGACATGGGATTTTCCTGTTTCTTCTTCTTCTTCTAGTCTTAATAAAATATCCTTTTTATTACAACTGATTTATAATATTGCATGCTAAGTGAGTTGGTAAAAATTGGATTTCATTCATTCAGGCTTGAATCTAAACATTGCAAATTTTCCATTCTTCAATGTAAGTTTCAAACTGTGAACATAAGAATCTTGACCAGTCAAGTCTTCAATACATGGATTCATGCATGGCGGTTTTGTTGGATGTTTTTGAGGCTGTCAAGGCAGAGTAAGTAATTTAGAATAGACATTCAATTTTTCTATTCAAATTGCACAACTCTAAACATGTTATGAACATCTAAATATAGGTGAAACAAGTAGTTTCTCAAACTTGCGGCAAGGGGAGCACGGAAAGAAAGTCAACAATGATGTAACGAGTTAAATATCTCTTGGCTATCTTTCCCGGATCAATCACTAGTTCACCTCGTCCGAAAACACGCCATATAACCTGCATTAAGTCCTAGATGGATAGCCGAAAGATATTTAACTAGTTCACCTCGTCGATGATGGGGCAATATAAGCTGTTCGGAACTGAAATACCATCCGAATAAGGTAGAAAGTATCGTCCATACCATACCAACTATCTGAATAGTACAAGAGAGGCAAAGATTCAAGCATTGTATGGGTGTAGCCTAAGCAAGGGTGGGTCAAAATAAATTGTGATGGAGTTTTTTGAGAAAAAACTCCAAAGAATGGAATTGGAGCGGTTATTAGAGATGATGCAGGTTAGGTTCTGTAAGCTTTTGATAAACCTGTTAAAAGCAGTTCTGTTGAACTACCAGAAGTAAGCATAGTATTAAATCGCGGTCGCGGCCCTTGTCACGGACGCGGTCGCGGTGTTGCGGTTGCGGGTGTCGCGAACGTTACGTAACGCGTCGCGGGTGTCGCGGCCGTAATTTTTTTTCCAAAAAATCGCATTAGTTACAAAACTAATAAATTTATAAATGTTAATATTGTATTCATTCATTTTAACCTTAATTTTAATTTTTTATAATTTTTATTTGATTTATAAAAATTTTAAAAGGTATAATTCTAAAAGTAAAGTTCCTTTGAAACTACAAAATCAATAATGAAATCATTCAAATCCAATCAAATTAAATACTACAAATATAAGTTAATAGAATCAAAATTAAAATCTATACAAAATCTACCACCAGAATGAGTGACGTGCAGGTTCTTCTGATGCACTTTGATTTTGATCATCACTTTGGTTTTGATCCCCCCATCCTTATGGTATGATATATCCATACGGATTCACTGGCATATTTTGTGGTGGATAAATCAAACCATAAGTTGGGTCATAATAAGGTTGGGTATTGTTGGGATATGGAGTATGAGTACCATAAGGTTCATATGAAGGATTTTGTCCATAACAAGGTGGATATGAAACCTCTGGTTGATAATGGTAACTACTCTGAGATGAACCATCCGCTGCCAAGCTATGTGAAGATGAATCTCCAAAAGAAACTTCATTTGAATCATGGCAATCTTCATTCAAGCTATGTAGACTTCTAAGATGTTTCTTTCTCTTTTGTGTGGTAGAAGATCCATGACTTGGACCCGCATGATCATAAGGTATATGGCCAGTATCCACCTCTCCATGATCAGCACTATGGCTTGGTTGGGATTGATGCACATTAGCTCCACCTTGACCACCATGATCATTACCACCATCATCGTCATCAGATGAAGACAAATGAACACTTCCTTCATTAGAATTGATAGGTGACATATATTGATCATCACCTTCACCTCCTTCGTGAATCTCTTCATCATCACTGTCATTGAGTAAGTCTTCAGGTAACCATCCCGAGTTCTCATTCTCATCAATCTAATCGTGTAAATAATAGGATCCATGTTTGCTAACCGGGTTGCAGCGGTGTTAGGATTATTCCATCTGCGTCCACTCCCAACACCAGTAGTATGGACACTAGACGATCTTCTCAATTTAGCACGGGAGGGTCCGAAGCTGCTTCCACCAACTTCATAACTTGCATGTTGGCTCGGGTTTAGTGCTCTTCGATGTTTCCTTTCTTCCCATTCTGCTTGGGATCTTAAACTTGCATAAACCGCTTCACTCATACCGGGATCGTCATCTTCATCAAAATCATTTGCTTCATAGTCTCCATCATCTCCTAGTCTTATTCTTTTCTCTAATTCATCTCGAACTTTTTGTTTTGTAACCTTTGTTTCTTTAGAGGTTTTAAGGTTCTCAGCAACTTCTTTTCTTACATGAGATGACACTTTCTCATAGGCTGCCACATTGCCCTTCTTTGCAGCCAAATGCTCTTTAAACCGAGTTATTCCGCCTGTAATAACTCGATCACAGAAGCTACATCGAACTCGAGAGCGCTGTCCATCAACAGCTTCTCCCCATTTCCAACCCAAATCATCACTAGGGGGACCTTGCTCGGTAGATCGACGTGGCGCCATTTTTACCTTAAGAAATAATAAGTTGAAAATAATTAAGAAAAAGTAGATAGCTAATGAGAGGAAAACTTTTGCATGCATGCATAATATAGAGATTATAATCAAGCAAATATGATTATATCACACTAATATCATTTGACTATAATCAAATAAAATACATATATATATATCATTAAAAAATTGTATTTGCATAAAATAGAATACTTGCATTATTTAAAAAAATAGAATTAAAAGAAGCAGAATATAATACCTTAGTATTGATGGAGAAAACTAGTGTCAACTTAATTTTGATGAAGAGCCACACAGGATCAAAATGAATTATGGACAAACGGTGCTTGTCTTGTATTGGATGGACCAAAAAATAGAGAGTGAAATGAAAATCAAGAAATTGCCTGGAGATTTAATGAGAAGGAAGAATGGGGATTGGGGAAGCAGATGAGAATGAACAATAGACTGATTTCAAAGACAACACATGAGTGATATATAAATTATATTGCTGGTTTGTGGTTGTTCATTGAGGCCAAATAATAGACTGATTTTTATCAACATTCACGTGGCTCTCATCTCACATTATTGCCTTTAGCTAGTACTTTTGTTTTCACTTTGCAGAAACCATTATAAATAGCCATCCACCAGCTCATTTCTTTCTGCAATGCATGCTCTGGAAAAAGTGAGTGAGATGACATTTCAGTAGCTTTTATAACATAATATACAAGGCCAAAATTTTGACTAGTTGTCCTTTTGTTTTTTTTTTCCTCAAAAGCAAACTTATATTATAACCCACAGATATGAGATAACTTCACATGCCGAATAGTTATATATATACATGTATAAATATTATATTTTATATACAATTGATAATTGACTAGTTGTCCTTCCCTTAGCTTTCTTGTCTAATTTTTCATCTCCCTTTAACTTTCTAGCTAGCACCGAAAACTTTTTTTTTTGGCCTGAACCGAAAACAGAAATGTCATAAATTTTGGCCAAAGATCCTTGGTCTTTAACTTTGACTAGTTGTCCTTTAACTTTCATTTTAACTCCTGAAACCATTACGTATCGGTCGTTACGTATCCGTCGTGGCCGATACAGATGCGATTGACGAATCCCGGTTCCGATGTGGGAAATATCGTATCAGTGAGTCTCTAAACCGTTACGAATCGGCCGTTACGTAACGTAATGGCCGATTTTTAGTACTATGATAGTAAGAGAGAGCCTTGGTTGAAAATAGAGATTGAGATAGATTCTTCTTGTGTATATGAGAATATTTTAGGTAAAGGTGATGCTTTTTTGTGGTAGCTGAGGCCTGTGATATACATAATTTGTTACAGGGGATACAGGAGAATCTGATGGTCCATATGTATGTGCGGCGAGCCCGAGGATCTGATTCAGGTATTGGGAAATCTACAACAACATTCAAATGATTATTTAGGAAAACATAAAATGTATAGTTGTTTTTGCTCTTTTTTTTCTTTTATGTCTGAGCCGTGAATTTTAGTTTCTAAGTTTTGGTTTCCTGGATTCGTTAGATTGTTCTTATATTCTTAATAAAATATCCTTTTTGTCTTCCAAAGAAAAAAATTATTACAAACTGATTTATAATTTATTATATTTTAAGTGAGTTGGTAAAAATTGGATTGCATTCAGAATTTAGGAAATTACTACAACTGATCTATTACAAAAATATGTTTACAAGACGTTTTTCATTCAATTTGCATATATCCATAAATGAATAACATGGTATATCTTGCCCTTGATGAAGCAGTTGGAATGTTTTGGAGGCAGGACCTACTAGGTCTTGCTGTTGATCTTTTGATGCTTTTAGTACATAGTTATTCAATCAGAATAACCAAGAAACCGCGGATAATTCTCGTTTAACCAAGCATAATATCATTCATCAAATATAATCCTTCACGTGATCACTAGGCCAGCCATAACTTGAGGACCACCATCCAGGCTTAAGTCTCAAAATTTACAAAGGACAACATAAAATTGCATGCAAGCAGGACTTTCAGGACTTGGTGCAGTACCTTAAAAAGTCCAACTCCATCAATTAGGTGTTCAAACTTGAATCTAACATTGCAAATACTTGAATTTTAATATGGCTTGTTAAGCTCTTGTTGCAAGATGGGTATACTGCAAAGCCACTCTTCGTGACCCCAGTCAGTGCTAATTTTTCCCTTTACTTAATACTCTCAAACTAGGCACTTTGATGCATCTAATTGCTTGCCAAGCTCATGGCTCTTATAGCTAGGAAAGCTATGCATGCTTCGCAGGTCGTGCAGATTTTACGCGAGCTTTACCCTATGCTTAATCTTTGGTAAAAAAAAAAAAATCTCCCTGAGAAGCGCGTTTTTGCTTACCATTTTGTGCTCAAACTTTATACTTTAATATGTTATTAATTTGTTCAATTCCATTATATAATAGTATCGGGTCAGAAAATTTTGGGAGGTTTTCTCTTCATAGGGTTGTAGACATTCTTGGATTAGTCTTATTACCATTAATTAATGTACATATATGGCTAATTGCTATGATTAAATATGTTTTTGGTTATGGCAGATGTGAAGATGAGAACCAAGTTACGTTATCAATTCAGTTACCCTTGGAGAGAATGAAAAGTCTAGATATTAACTTTACTCCATGTACTAAAAGTATGTAGTTACATTTTTTCTTCTTAATTTCCTTACGTTAACTAAATCACCAATTTCAGTACATGACACTAGCAGGTCACAAAAAAAAAAGGATCAATTAAGCGCCGGCACCCTCCTCTCGACTTTTCTTTCCCCCTTTTGATCGATGGATAATGTCGATCGAAACCTAGTTTTCTTCCATCGAAATTAAAGATCCTTTTCTTGTAAATCCTTTCTGTTATTTCCTTTGCCTTGTTTCATCAATTTTGCCCCTTTTTCGTTTTTCCTCTTGGATTTGGAGTTGGAGAATTTCTAAGAAAGTTTATTGCAAGTTGTATCATGTCGATATGGTGGTGAAAGGAAGCTTTGGCGACAAGGGCCAGGCGAGTGTTTCGGTGATTGGCGATCAAAATTATTTTCTGTTCTCATTGCCAACTTGAGTATTAGAATATCTAGTCATGCTTTGTGGGATGCTTTTTCGGATTACGGTAGAGTAGCAGATGTTTTCATTCAACGACGAAATCGACAAAAGGGGCCTACTACATATGCTTTTGTTACATTTTGGAATGAGAAAGATTCTTATTTGGGACTTGTTAAAGCGGATCAGAGATATCTGGAAGGCAGCACAATCAGAACCTATAAAGCTAGCTAGAGATACAAGAAGACAAAAATGGGTTGGAAGAAGCAAGGAGCATCGTGAGATGGTGTGTGTTGAGTCCAAACTTGATGGAAGAAGCTATAGAGATGTGGTGAACTCAGTTAAGGAGGCTGATAATCCTCCTCCGAGGTATGTCAGAGATGGGTTTCAATCCCGTTTTGAGATAAGTAGATCAGAAAGTAAGTATGTCAGGTCAGGCTCACGTTCTGTTTCTAATGTCGTATCATTTGTAAACAATCAAGAATGGAGGCAGGATTCATTTGTGGCTTCAGAGGTTTAATTGCTTGAAGATGCTGGTAGTAAGGGTGTTGATAGTTTAGTAGATCCCAGCAGTCCCATTATGTATGAAGATAAGGAGGAAGCTTATCCAGAGGCAGCAGAACAGGGTCATGAATCTAGCGAGGAGATGGAGTTGGAGGTTGTTATTCCAGAAGACCACCGGAGTTGGTTGGAAAGAAGTTTTATTGTCCTTTTTAGATCAGTTAATGAAATTGAAGAAGTGATTTCTTTTATCAAGGCTGGTGACTTTAAAGTGGAGATTAGAGAGCTTAGTGATGTTATGCTTTTGATTAGTGTGGAAGAAGAAGATTTTATCGATGATTGCATGAAGAGGGTGATAGACAAGTGCTTTAATTCAGTTGTTGATGTTTTCCCTTGGGATTCCACTGGTTTCCAAAGACAAGTTCTGGTTTGGGTTTAACTTGATGATGTGCCACTTGAACTATGGCATATTATTTTTTTTTCAGTTCTTGGTGATAAGTGGGGTAAATTCTTGCAGCTGGATGATTTCACTAGGAATAAAAACTCCCTTAAGACTCTAGATTGTCAATTTTTCCCAACTTGGCTTATGGGCGAGAAACTTCTCCAGGACTACGAAAACAGAGCTGTAATTATGCATATAAGGTGGACGATATTTGTAAGGGATTATCATATGCGGCGCATTATTCGTGATCAAAAATATTTTTCGGCCTTCTAATAGGCGAAAAGGTTTGCTGAATGTTTGGCTAATGACGCAGCGTATAGCGTGAAATCAAGCTCACCAAGAATCCACTTGGATGAAAGTTGATAAAAATTCCATACCAGAAAAATAAACTGAGATAAACTTGAGAAAATAATTGATTCTACATAAACTAGGGTTTTCTAAACCTTAAATACCCTGTCAAAACTAATTAAAGTACTAAATAAAATAAAATACTAAAGCCCAATAATAAAATAGAGTCCAAAATGTAATTATAAAATCCAACCAATTCAGCCAGCTCAAAAGCCCAATTAATTTCTTCTTGTCCCCCGCGTCATTCTCCTCCACTTGAATCAAACTCGTCCCTGAGTTTGAACGACCGCCACACTAAATGTTGTTGCTTCAAGCTTCTGTTTGACCTTTCCCATCAAGATCTCATGCTCTTTCAGATTTATTCGAAAGTGAGAAAAGTTAGACAAACTCACTTCAGGAATAAAATCAATAAAATGACAGATACCATGAATCAGTGGCAAGTCATCAGGAATGTCATCAGGTCTTAAACCCCTGAATTCTTGTAGAAACTGTTGCACCAACCCCGAGTGCTCCTCCACTTGCGTTTCAGCCTCGTGCTTATCTACTGCTGCAAAGAACTTATTAGTATTATTAACTCCCATAAACACAGAAAAGTCCATGAATTCCTCCACATGTAATTGAGGAAATTCAGATTTCTTCTCCACAACCAACTCTTTTTGCTCCTCCTCCACGGTAACATACTGATCAGGTGTCTTGGATTCAACACTCTCCCCATCCTTGGCAACTTTATCAATTGTCACAGATTCATCTTTCCTCTGAGTGACCTCTATCTCTTTATCCTTTTCAGTTACCTCAATCTCCTTTTCTTCTTTAGTAAAAAAATTTTGTCCATCTACCTTAAAAGTTTTAGGTTGGGTCTTTCTTGGTAAAGGAATCAATTTATAACCTTTTCCTTCCTTCCTAATTTTGTAGACATTATCATCATATGAATATTGTGCACCCTCATCAAACTGCCAAGGTTTCCCTAAAATTATTTTAGAGTGCTCCATGTCTACAATATTGCAATAAGTTTCACAGCTATACATCCCTACAGAAAATAAAATCTTGCACCTTCCATTGATTTCCCAAGGATGTTTCTTAACAGTCAGATTTAATAATTCAACTAATTTTCGACTCACAATATTTTTGCAACAACCATTATCAATAGTCATGGGAAAGACTTTACCGTTAATAGTGCATCTTGTGCGAAAAGGTTGTCGTTGACGATTCTCTTCAAAACCTTTATCATAGATAGGATTTCTACGAACATGTTCAGGTCTTTTAATAGGGCCACCATGAGCTATTTCCACCCCTGGCTTTCTATTGTCGACAGGATTTCTGCAAACAGATACAGGTTTTTCAATAGGGTCACCATAAGCCATCTCCACCCTTGGTTTTCTATTGTCGACTTGCCTCCTGCGTGCATAAATCTTTATTAGATTATCCAGACGATCTACAATTTCATCGGAAAGCTCATCAAAGCCTCGGAATTGGAGATCCATCTGTTTATTATGCTGCTCCCATCGTTGCAGCGCGTCGTTCTTCTGCTGAAGAATGCTAATCCCCTGATCACCGTCAAGAGGAATGTTGCTAACACCACCAGTCGTCATCCAGCTCTGAAAACCAACTGACGCAGCGTGTAGCGTGAAATCAAACTCACCAAGAATCCACTTGGATGAAAGTTGATAAAAATTCCATACCAGGAAAATAAACTGAGATAAACTTCAGAAAATAATTGATTCTACATAAACTAGGGTTTTCTAAACCTTAAATACCCTGTCAAAACTAATTAAAGTACTAAATAAAATAAAATACTAAAGCCCAATAATAAAATAGAGTCCAAAATGTAATTATAAAATCCAACCAATTCAGCCAGTTCAAAAGCCCAATTAATTTCTTCTTGTCCCCCGCGTCAGCTAAATATCTCATTATCTATCATCACAGGAATTGTTCTAATATTGGCATCTGGGTTAGTTTATATGGGCTAGAATCAGTTTGGTTTTCTAGTAATCTCTTGTGTTGTTGTATTGAGACAATTGAAAGACCTAAGAATCTTCATAATGTTAGGACAGGAACCCAGGCACTGTCTGCTTTAGCAAGGCCCACCGAGCGGCTCATATACATGTCGGACACCAACCTGAACCCAAAAGATTTTGGGTTCAGGTTGGTATTCGACATGTATATGGGCTGCTCGGTGGGCCTTGCTAGTAGACAGGCCCCGGGTTCCTCTCCTAACAAGTGGTATCAGAGCCTGATTGAACTCGATCAGTGTGGCCCATGAGCACGGTAAACTTGGTTGGCCACACGCCAGGGGCGTGTAATTGTGGAGTGTTCGTAGCTTGCACTATTCTAGGGGTTAAGTCTTGGATGACCGGTAATTGGCTTAAGACTTGATGGGTTGAGACGCACGGGGGAGAGATGAGGACTCACATGTAAATCGGGGGAGATTGTTAGGGATTCACATGTGAGGGATACATCCCACATGATGAGAATATGGGTTGTTAGAGTGGCTTATATACATGAAGGATCCAAGAAACCATCAGTATAGACTTTTTGGTTCAGGTTGGTGTCCGACATGTATATGGGCTGCTCGGTGGGCCTTGCTAATAGATAGGTCCCGGGTTCCTCTCCCAACAAGTGGTATCAGAGTTTGGTTAGATTCAATCGGTGTGGTTAATGAACACGTGGTGAACCTGGTGTGACCATCTAGTGATGTGCAATTGTGGAGTGTTGTTTCCTCGCACTCCATGGGTTAAGACTTGGATGGCCGGTAATTGACTTAAAACTTGACGGGTTGGGCCGCACGGGGGAGAGATGATGACTCACAAGTGAATCGGGGGAGATTGTTAGGGATTCACATGTGAGGGAAATATCCCACATCATAAAGAGATGTGTTGTTTGAGTGACATATATACATGAAGGACCCAAGAATCCATCAGTCTAGACTTTTGGGTTCAGGTCGGTGTCTGACATGTATATGGACTGCTCGGTGGGCCTTGATAGTAGACAGGCCCCGGGTTCCACTCCCAACAAGTGGTATCAGAGCCTGGTTGAACTCGATCATTGTGAACCATGAGCACGGTAAGCCTGGTTGGCCGCACGCCAGAGGCGTGCAATTGTGGAGTGTTCGTAGTTTGCACCACTCCAGGGGTTAAGTCTTGGATGACCGGTAATACACTTAAGACTTGATGTGTTGGGCCGTACGGGGGAGAGATGAGGACTCATATGTAAATCGGGGGAGATTGTTAGGGATTCACATGTGAGGGAAACATCCCACATCATGAGAAGATGGATTGTTAGAGTGGCTTATATACATGAAGGACCCAAGAAACCATCATTCTAGACTTTTGGGTTCAGGTTGGTGTCCGACATGTATATGGGCTGCTCGGTTGGCTTTGCTAGTAGACAGGCCCCGGGTTCCTCTCCCAACACATAAGTTATGTTTGTATGGTTGATTATGAAATTCTTGATATCCGGCTGCTGGCGTATGGAGAGCGGATTTTAAGGAAGTGGCATGGGATGGGATTACTAGAAAACCCAAACTGATTCTAGCCCATATCATATTCCAACTTTATTTCCTTGAGCACAAACTAACCCAGGTGCCAATATTAGAACAATTCCTGTGATGATAGATAATGAGATATTTAGCCAAACATTCAGCCGAACCTTTTCGCCTATTAGAAGGCCGAAAAATATCATAAACTTGAACACAAAAATTGCGCTTGGCATACTATTAGACTTCTTTCTTTCGCCACACCTAGGTGAAGGCAACCAAATCTTCCATCCCGGACCCTAAAAAATATGATCACGAATAATGCACTGTTGGCGTTACGGGGAGCCATTATGTTATGGAGGCCGCTGTTGGCGTCAGAGGATACAGATATATTTTTTGAGTGTTTATTTGCTTTGCTGTTGGAGACAAACACATTCCAAATAATTGCTCTTCTGGTTTTCGTTTGGCTTTGCTTCTGTTTTTTTATTAAATTGACTTTGGAATTCTGTTTTTAGTTCTAAACTGATTAATATATATATTGCAAGTAAGCGATTCCAACAATAGAAAACTTTCTACTTATATTCGACAGGCCTCTATAAGATGTAATCAAAAGAAAATATATGATTTTCTAATTTCCTTGGACTCCGGAGCATAAGAAACTATTTTTAATGGCTAGCCATTGATAATGGTTTTCACTTTTCAGCTTATATGATCGCAAATATGAAACCATAATGTATGCGATGCCCAAGATACAAGCAATTTTAACCCATTTTGTGTGGCCAAGGAACTCAAATAATCAATAACTACACTAACCATCTATTGAATAAATAAACAGATAATGCAAAGTAGTAGCAAAATAATAATAATAATAATAATGCAAAGTGGTGACAATCAATGGCAAGAAAGGTGCAAGACGTTGGGTGGTAGGTCTTGGATATTTGTGCTGAGTCATGATTAGTTTAGGCAACAAAGCATGTTAAGCAGAGGCAGAGCAATGGGTGAGAGAGAGAGCAAAGCAAAGCAAAGCAAAGATGAGTGAGGTGATCTGTGTGACAGGTGCATCAGGTTTCATTGCCTCTTGACTTGTCAAGCTCTTGCTGCAACATGGCTACACTGCCAATGCCACCGTTTGAGATCCAAGTCAGTCAATTCTCTCCTTTTCCTTTTAATTATGCTTTTTGGCACTTAAAAAGATTTTGTTTTTGTATTGATCTCAACTGGGGACTTTTAACATGAAAATTTGAAGTTCAAAGTGTTAGAAACTTTTGATTTCTGTTTATTCATCAGTTTATTTATATATGCATGGTTCCTTAGATGACCGAAAGAAAACTGAACACTTGCTTGCACTTGATGGAGCAAATGAAAGGTTGCATTTATTCAAAGTAGAGATGCTGGATGAGGGATCTTTCGATTCTGCGGTGGAAGGATGCATGGGTGTTTTCCATACAGCCTCTCCTAGTTATCTTGATGTTAAGGATCCCCAGGTCAATTAATCTCTTTTGTTACTCTGATTTCTGGTTTAACATTGGGAAAATATTTGCAATTAGTTCAGAGAATTCTGATTTGATAAAACGGTTGCCAAAATTTTTATGTAATGTGATGAAAAGTGCACTACATGCATGTAGGCCAACTTTAATTAGTAGTACACAGAGATTATTTATTTGTTGACAAAACTTTAGTAATCGAATTGGCATATGCTAAATTGAGGAAATGAAGCATGGTAAACTGTTTCAATTTCATTTCTCATTGGCTATTTTTTTTAATTGTTCATATTTTCTCTAAGTCAATTGGCATAAAAGAATCCTAATAATTTGATGAATTGTCCACTTTCTGTTTCCAGGCTGAAATGATTGACCTGGCGGTGAAAGGAACTCTTAATGTGCTTAGATCATGTGCTAAAGTTCCATCTATCAAAAAAGTGATATTAACATCCTCAATTGCAACAATTATGTTCACTTGAAAACCTCTTACTGAGGATGTGATAGTTGATGAGACTTTGTTCTCAGATCCTGTTTTCTGTGAGAAATAAAAGGTTTGTAAATGTGCTATACCTACATTCTTATTATTTATATGAAGTTTAAAATTGATGTATGTTGATATCTGCTATATAATTCGTTTTAAGTTTTTACACATATCTTCTTTCATTAATTGTTCATTTATCGCGGTTCAATTGATATTTGTCATCAGCTTTGGTATGTGTTCTAAGACATTAGCTGAGAAGGCTGCTTGGAAGTTTGCAGAAGAAAATGGTATTGAAATGGCCGCAATAAACCTGGGGATTGTGATAGGACCTCTCTTACAACCAACTCTAAATATGAGCGTAACGCCCATTCTGAATCTTATAGGTTGTGGCCTCTAACTAGCTATAATACTATATATGCTTTATCTACTTCTTTTCCCTCATTTTTTTGGCAGTAGTTAAAGATAAAGTGAGATGGGAAAGATGATTGTATTCCTTGGCATCATTTTCTGCTTTAGCAATTACTATTAGCATTAAGCCTAACTCTAAGACAAGTCTGAGCAATAAGAAAGTTAAAACTAGTTAGATCCTATTGCGACAATAAGTGATGCCCATCGGTCTATAATCTACATTTCTTGCAAATCTGTCATAAATTTCTAGAGTGAATTAGCATATAAATTACTACCTACCTTTTGTTATGAACTAGGAATAGTCAAAGCAAAAAGATGTTTCTTGTTTGAAAAGTCTTTTTCTTAAACTAAGATTAGAAATGCTTATGTTTCATCACCTTCATTACCTTCTTGCAACACACAAATAAGGCATGCTGATTTGCTTCAATCTTTTGTGTACGTCTCTGTGTGATAGATGGGGATGTGCAAAAACAACAAAGGGAATTACCAAGATTAGTCCTTTTATCTAATCTAAAGTGATCAAGTTCAAAACTAATTAAAAGTCCATTTTTGATTAAGAAATATGCTTAATCCCTCCTTTTTAACATACTGTTTTCTTCATGCAGGGGCTCAAACATTTCAAAATTCAACTTTTAGATGGATAGATGTCACAGACGTTTCCAATGCTCATATACTTGCATTTGAGAATCCGTTAGCTTGCGGAAGATACTGTATAGCTGGGAAACCTTTACAATTTTCTGAGATTTTGAAGAATTTACGGCAACTTTACCCTTCTCTCAATCTTCCTGAGAAGTAAGTGATCTCTAGGTTATATGGACACATCAAATACTGTTATTGGTGGAAGTAACAAGGTTCATTTCATATATCACCTTTTGCATTTTACAAGGAAGAACTTGTTACTCTCCAATCTGCTAAACCAATTTATAAATATCATTTGTGCTAAAACATTTAACCTGTGATTTTGGCAAATTCCAATCTTTCCAAGCTTTTTTGGATTAATAAATAAGTTTGGTTGACTACCAAATTTCAAGTGTTACAATAATATTTCCTGCTTGGTGATGCTAATAATGAGGCTTCAGTCACTAGCATGACTTTATGTTTTTTGGTTTATGGCAGATGTCTAGATGAGGAGCAATCTATGCCGGCATTTCCGACATTTCAGGTATCCCAGGAGAGAGTGAAAAGCCTAGGCGTTACCTTTACTCCATTGGAAGTGAGTTTAAAGGATACAATTGAGAGGTTGAAGGAGAGGAACTTCTTCTAGTGTTTGATTTATGCCCACCCAAGCATATATTTCCAATGTTATACTAGCCTTAGTTTCCCTCTCATTCATTACTTTACTATTCTAGTAACTTGTAAACATTGTGACAATTTCAAAGTTGTTAGTACCAAGAATCAACCTTAGTTGCCATATTATCTCTATTTTATATTTCACTGATTTTGTATATTTTTAGAAGATTGTGATATGTGTTTTTGATGGGTGTCGTTTACCACCAAAAATAAATTACTAAACCTTCCTATAGACAAGGTAACTTCTGGTCGATCCCACAGAGAGTTGTGTAAACTACTTTACTCTAATTAATCATAAAACTAACAGTTTTTGGGGTTTTGTTAATTAAGTGAACAATAAAAATAAATAAACAAGAAAATAATAAAATTAAACAACAAGATAAGTAAATACTCCAATCCCAAGCATTGACTATTCATGTTGATCTGATCATTGAAACAAAAGATATTAACATATTCATCAAGATAGAAGGCGTAGATTAACAGCAAATGCTAATTAATCCCATGAATTCACCACAATACTAATTAAAGCGAATGCTATCAACTAGCCTAATTGAGGTCCTAACCCTATGGCAAACGCACAATAGAATTCAAGGTTCAACAGCATTAAGCATAGTGAATTATAGCCTACAGAAATAACACTCCACAAATGGGCAAGCATTCCAATTTGCATTCATGATTTCCTAGTGTTCCTAGTTACCCTTCAATAACTCCCAATCAACTAGTTGCTACCCTATGAAACCTAACCAAACGGTATAGAATTCCAACTAGCAATAGATTTATAATCCTAATTAATAAGTTGGTCACCAAATCAATTAAAATAATAAAATCATAAAGATAAAATCTGAAATCATAAAATACCAAGATAAATAATCAGGTTAAGAACATAAATCTCACAAATTAACCTAAAAGTCTAAGCATGGAAGTGGAGAGAAAAACTTATCTCATATTGATGAAAACCAGAAAGAAGAAAAGTAGAAGAGAGAAGAATAGAAGAGAAAGATTGTGTAAAATTGTGTACAAAGACTCCCTTATATAGGGGCTAAAACCTAATTCTAAAAGAATTAGGAAATAAATAAATAATTAATAAATATATTTAAAATCCTAAAATACTAGGAAAGTAGCAAGTTGGGTCTAAATTTGGTCTAAGAGTTGTGGGATCAGTTTTGATGATGGAATTTTGGAGAAAAAGCCCATTTGACATCGTGGCATGAGCCCATTATCTTTGTTTAGATGTTATTTGGGTTGGGCCTTGGTTGACTAAGTCTAATCCTTAGCTATTTTTCTATTGGTTGTATTTTTGGATAGTTTCTAGAAGGTTCTTTTGTGTAGATAGTTGGACGAAAATTAGGGTTTTAGAGTAGGTTATGCGTTATCTTTATGCCTATATAAGGGCACCAATACCTCTTGTAAAACTGAAGTCAACTTATCAATAAAATTGAGAGGTTTATTCACCCATATCGATTATTTGGCTTCATTGTTCTAGTTTGAGCAAACTTAGGGTTCTTCAATCTTGTAGAGTCCTAGCAAACAATTAAGTTGTGATTGCTTAATTATTTGTGAATCTTGTGATCTTAAGTGTTCAATTGCAGGTCTAATTGAGAGCTTAAGGTCGACGAACGAAGAAGAAGACTAGGTTAGGTTTATCGAATTCTACAAGTCTAGAAGTCTTGGTGTTTCAATTCGACTTTGGTGGCTATTCAAAGGTGGGATTGAATCTAATACAACTAGATCCGTATCATAGGGGTACCCGCTAGCGGGTGGCACCAGAAGTTGAATAATAAATTTGCACAGAAAATCTGAGGCTGCCCGCTCCCTGGTAGGGGTACCTGCTCCTGGGTGACATCAGCAATGCATTTTCACGAACTTTTTCCTCTTTTTGCTACCCAATAGCGTCCAATATGATCGTTACTTCCACGGGAAAGTTTCAAGACTCGATCTTAGGATTAATTCTCTAATTCCTTCACAAAACCGCTTGATTTGTCTTGGTTCATAATCAATATCTCCAAAAGTACATATAAGACAAAATCAAAGCAATTAAGTATCAATTCAAAGTATAGGCACTTGAAAATCATCAAATTAAGCACAAATAATTAAGGTAAATAACTGCCTATCAGTTTTTCTTTTCTAGAAAATTATTTTTCAGATATGTAAGTAAAGAAAGATATAAATTTCGGTAAAGTTATTTACACTACCATAAACCACACTACTTTTTTACACTACCTATATCAACCGGTTTAAATGATAGTGTACAAGAGTAGTATGACTAGGGGTAGTACGCCTAGTCTTATCCAATAAATTTCTTATTTTCAGACAAAAAGAAAACAAAAGAGAGATGGGTTTAGTGGCAAAAGTTGTAAGTTGTCAGCATGGGCCTTCTTTTGCAAAAATTTAAATACTACTACTACTTTAATACGTTTTAAACGCCACTTTGCACCCACATTTTTTTTTATTTTGATCACTGTGCAATCTAATGTTTAATTTTGAATGGAGCTTTCAATCAATCTCATGAGTGAGTTGTTCTTTTATACTTCTTTCATTTTGAATGGTCATTTTCCTATGCATTTGGGTATTTTATGCTTGATTATGCCTTATATTTGGTATATTTGTGTTTATAGGTGCTAAAGTGAAGAAAAGTGCAAAATCACCAATTTTGTACCTTTTTGGAGCCTTTTTGGATGATTATTTACACAAATATTTTCCAAGAACAATTTGGATGAAGAATGGAGCCAATATGATCGTGATTGAAGAGCTTGAAGAGTCAATTTTATCATCATAAGATTCATTTTCAAGAGTTTGAAGCAAATGAGCATAGTTGAATTTCAAGGCAAGAAGACATGTCAAGTGGCGTTGGAGCACAGGAGCACATGGGGCGCCAAGCTTGCCACATGGGCGCCCAGCGCCAGTCGGGCATGCCACCTAGCCACACATGGTAGCAGGTGACCTGGGGCCTGAGGCCAATGCCCTGGGCGCACAAGCCATTGACATGGGCGCCCAGGGGGAGTCGGGGCCAGCACATGCGCGCATCAAATAGCCACCGCGTCACTTCTTCTTGAAGCTTCTCCAATTGTTTCCAGATTTAGCGACCCTTCTGTATTTTGGCCATAACATTTGATCCAGAGCTCTGTTTGAGGCGTATGAGTAGGCTTTGGAAAGCTAACTCCAAGATCTATAACTTTCGTGTTTCGGTCGAAGCCCAGTTCGAACGTTTTCATGGACGAAAATGCCCCTGAAGTCAGCGGACAGAATCTGTCTTGGGCCTGTTTTGTGGGATTGACCAATTTGAGCCCAAAATCATATTTGGATTAGCTTGAAGATTTGGAGAGCAGCCCAGCACGTCCTTAGGGTTTGTTTTAGCCATCTTAAACTCTAAAATCTACCCTAGGCCGTCCCTATATATACCCTCTTATCCTAGAACCCTAGCAACAACTTACAACACAACTTTTCTCTACCACTTTTATCTCTATTTCTCTCTAGGTTTGCGGTTTGGAGAGGAGGCAGCCGCCTCCTCTTTTCCTCTTTGGTTTGTAAGTTTTCAATCTCTCATGGATTGGAAACTCCAATCCATGAGAGGTTAAACCTTTATACTTCTTTTTCTTAGGTGTTTTTGATCAATAAATCTATGGTGAGACTTTTGTTCTTAATAGTTTGATTTTTCTGTTTGAACATGTTTCTTATCTCTATGCTTCATCTTATGTGTTCATGTTTTGATAGATTTGGTGGCCAACTTATCTTAATGAGTATGAATGCTATAGTTAGAACCATTAATTCAAAGTAACAATTGAGCTTAGGAGTTGTAGTTCAATGGGATATCAAACCTTATTGAAACCTATAGGCCGAACGGGAATAGGTGTAGGTGAGTTTGGTTTTAATTAAGCATGCAAGCATGTAATAATCTTAATGCTTTATTCTGGAACTAGTTGATGGAATAAAAGTGTTGATCTCTGGACCGAACGGAGAGGGATTGACTAGTAGCATGTTAGGGAAAGTAGGAGTCCTCGCCCTAGACCATTTATTCAAATAGAGTTGTTTAAGAGATTAAGAGGATTACTTTGTTCCAATGAAAATTGATGTCTACGTCTTAGGCTATATATCGATTTAGGATGATTTATGATTCTTAATTGATTGTAATTTAAGTCAAATTCATGCTTGGTGTCTATGATCCATGATTTACTTGATCAAGATAGTTACCTAAAGGAGAAGAAGTATGTTTTTAATTTATTGTTTTTCTTTAATTGTTTTCTTAGTCATTAGTTTAGTTTTACTCAATTGTTTTCTTAATCTAGTTTGCCTATTTTGAAAACCCATAAAAATCCCCTTTGGTAAGATTTTCTTTAGTATAATTTGGCTTTAATTTGCTCCCACCTTCTCTGTGGATTCGACCCCTAGTGCCCTAGCTATTAGTTATAGGTTTGTGGGGATTTATTTTGTGATTTGTTCAACGACCGATCACAATTTTGGCGTCGTTGCCGGGGAAAGAAGGAAGCAACAAAAGATTGAAGACAAATTACTACCTAAGGATTTCTTACCCTTATCTTTTTCTTTTTCGTTATTTTATTTTTATTTTCATTTTAGTGCTAAGTTTTTCTTTCTAGTATTTGTTTTCTTGGAGTTAGATTTTCGAGACAATGGAGCAATCACTTACTTTAAGGGAGTTGAATCTCAATTGTGAGATGAAGTCCCACTGTATTGATTATCCAGAGATGGATTTGTCTTACGAAATAAAGCCAGGAGTGATCCCTTTGCTACCAATTTTTCATGGAGAACCCCACGAGAATCCTCATCAGCATTTGCAACGTTTCATCATCAAGTGTGCTATGATTACTAAGATGCCTCAAGAGCAAGCAAAGCTTCGAGTTTTTGCAATGACCTTGGAAGGTAAAGCGGAAGAATGGTTTTGGAGTCTGCCATCAAAGTCGATTACTTCTTGGAAGGAAATGGAGAGAGCATTCTTGAACCAGTACTTTCCAGAAGCAAAACGTGTCGATGTCAGAAGAAGAATCAACTTTTGTCGACAATTACCTAATGAGAAGTGGTTTCAATATTGGAAGAGGTACAACAAGATTTGTGAAAGCTGCCTTTACCACAACATAAGCGAGGAACTCTTGATACAACAATTCTATGATGGATTGTTTTATGAAGATCGAGTCTACATTGATGCAACAAGTTGAGGTAGCCTCACATTCAAAACACCCACAGAAGCAAGGAAGTTACTCAACATCATG
>AWWV01011531.1:0-31347 GCA_001974805.1 Corchorus capsularis
CATTCATCAATTTAGCACATCAGAAGAGATTCTCGAGTCTAAGGAGGCAGAGTTCGAATCATCAGTTTGCAAAAAGATGGAAAGAATTGAAGAAGTGGTACAATCACTCGTAACAGAAAAGGACAAAGTGTATAAGTTGCTTAGCAAGCAAATTGCTGATCAACAAGATACCATTGTCAATTTGATGCGCTTTATGATTGCGAATCAAGGAGTGAATCATCACCAACAACAATTCTTGCAAACACCTTTAAACGTGGCTCAAGGACAAGAGAACAACATGGAATTTGACAATGGATTGAACAATGAGCAAAGATATGGGTTTAATTCGATGGGAATGCAAGACAATCAACCAAGGATTACAAAAGAGATGGAGTCACAAGAGGCCCCATTTCCTTTCTGTACACCACAAGTTAAGCCAATTCTTCCTACCCCTGAAATGAAACCATCACCAACTGTCATACCCCATGTGCAAATGCTAAGTGATGACAAGAGTTCTGTGAAGAGCAAGGAGAAAGAGAAGTTTGGTTTTGGAATAAATTCAGTTTCATCTCCAACAATTTCTCAAGATCTACTAAGGAAGAAAAGGGAACCAAAGAAGAAAACAATGTCGCCCAATGATTGTCCAGCACCGTTTCCTCAATTACTTGAGCCACAAAAGACATGTTGTGAAGAGAGCTAACTTGATTCACTTCATAAGTGGAAGGTAAACATTCCTTTAGTTGCTACAATCAAACAAGTTCCTAAGGAAGAATGGAAGCTAGTTGATGAATTGGCAAAGACTACACAAATGGATCATGAGGAAGAAATCGAAGATACATTTTCATGGGAGGAACCGACCTATGCTGAACCAAGCACGATGAAAGATGAATTTCATGAAATTGTTGCCATAATCATGAAGGAAATTGAAGAGGTGTTAAGTAAAACAGTGGATGATTCGGAATCACAAGAGCTTACTGCACTAGACCCCATTCAATTTTTCTTCAATGATGAAGATGATGCCTCATGCATGGTCTGCATCCCTACAACACCAAAGGAGACTCCCAAGATTGTTCAAGAAGAAAAGGAAGTACCAAAAGAAGACATCGAGATGGATATTCCTCCACCTTCTCCACCAGCGATTGTCAAGCACGAAGAGCCACCAAACGATGAGCACTTTGGACATCCTAAAGAGTTGAAGGATCTTGTTGATTACCAACGTTTGGAACCTATGGATCTAAATTTATTTGGGGTCAACAAAATTCTTAAACAAGAAAGTTATGGAGAAGAGGAATGGATATCCATGGATCAATTCCTTTTGAAGGATGAGGAGATCAACCAAGTCGAGGACACTCCACAAAGGCAAGTACGAAGCAATGCCAATCATGGATGCCATAAGCTCTCATCGCATCAACCTCTAACGGCAACACAAATGGCATTGTCATTCATAGCCATTCATGGGGTCGCTCTCAACAAAATTGGTGAATTCTTTCCTTATCTCCTGTTTTGTGCTTCCCATTTTTGTGCTCATATTCTTCTTAGCTCGTCATATCTACTTTTTGCTTTGAAGTGGTATGATCCACCTTAACAAAGGGAGACGGAGGAAAGTCTAGCCAAAGACAATAAACAAAGGCGCTACTTGGGAGGCAACCCAAGAAACTAACATCTATCCTTTTCTTTTTAAATTTTCTTTTTATTAGTTGTAGATCATTTTGCATTTTCAAATTGAAGAGTATTACAAGCAAATGGAGACAAGTGGAGGAAGCGACACATGAAGATAGCAATTGAAAACTTCTCTATTTTGCGCAAAGAATAAGCTTTCTTAACTCCCATTTACTTTAATTTCATAATGCATTAATCAACAAGATGATGGCATATCATTTGCATATGTTATTCCATTAATGCATAGTGAGATTGATTGTTTACTCCTTGAATTGAATTGTCTTTCATGCATATCAATTTGTGTACATTATTTCATGCATCTCATACATATAGAATCTTAAGTGATAAGAGCCTAAGGTTATTCTTTGATGGTTGTGGATTTTTGGTAAAAGACAAGTGGCCAAAGAAGACCAAGTAGAGGCCGATGATTCTTATGTTTAGGATGCTATGTGTTGTATTTTCTTTCATCATGACATTGCATGCATTTTTATTTGTGCTTTTATTTGTCTTATGTTTATTTTGGATCTTATGTGAGACTTATGTGTTTGAATGCTACGATTGATGATATGTTTAGATTAATTTGCTAAGATTGGATGCATACTTTCTAGGTGAATTTAATCTAGCATGTGCTCAATTAATTTTGATTGCACCACTTATTGTGTTTTATTGCTAGTAGTAAGTTTGCTTGATTTATTAGATTGGGTCGACACTTTCTAGATCGGGTCTTACTTCTGCATTTCATTTTTCCAAAAGTCTCCAAAACAACATGTTTTGAAATTTTTTGTCAAAATACTAGAACAACACACATTGAGGACAATGTGCCTTTTAAGTGTGGGGGGAGGAAGTAGTCTATTTGAAAGATCCTATTTTTCTTTTCTATCTTATTGACTAGAGATAATTTTTTCAAAATTTTTGAAGAAAACTGGAATTGATTTTGTATTTCTAATAAGTTTTGATTTAATTTCCATGAGTATAGTCTTGTTTGATATTAATTTGGTTTAAATACATTGAAAATATTTTTCAAATTTTCTTATGTATAATTTCATTATTTGATTGAGAAGTGTAATTGATAAGGTTTTTCATACCCAAAAATGTTTTGACAAGTGTATTACTTCTAGAACTTGTGTTGAATCTTGTGTACATTTATAGAAGTATGTCATGGATATGTCAAAGACAAATTGTGGGGGTATGAAGGATAGCTAAAATCTTTTAAAGAGGTGTTTTCATGAAAAGAGGAGAAGAGATATTTCTGCTTAAAAAAAAATTTCATTGTTGTCACTCTTTTCTTTAACAATAGGAGTTAGTAACCCTTGGAAAGAGGATAAGAGGCATGGAATGCGGTAGTATTGTCCCTCTTGGAAAAAATGAGTGTTAGTAACCTCAAAAGAAAAAGGGAGTTAGTAACCCCTAATTCATGAACACTTCTAAGGTTAGTAACCTTACTTTCTTAAAAATAAGTCATCCTTTTTAAACTCATACTAATCTTTGATGAATTTCCATGATATTACTTTTTCTTGGAAATAGATGCATATACAAGCCTATGGTAAGTTTTCTTTGTCAAATTCATCCAAGGTATGTTGATCTTAGAAATTACATTATTGATTGGAGTGATTTTGTGCATAGTTGATTTCAATCTTATGGTCTTTGTAATTTTACTAACTTATATTGCATTTGATTAGAAAATGTAGATTAAATTCTTAATTTGTTAGAAGTCCTCTGTTTTCTAAAGTTTGATATTTCTAGTCATTCTTTACATAATGTTTGTGGGTATCGTTCTAGTTAAGTAAACCCTCAGGAGACTATAACTCCTCCTTTATAGACGTATAAAGGTTTAAAGGCTTCTGTCACGAGCTAAGTGCCGCCGTACACCTACGAAAGTGGAATCAATATATTGTTTAGTTTAGGACTAACATTTTTTGTTTACTTAGGATTAACCTTAGTTTGCTAGGGACTAGCAAAGCTTAAGTGTAGGGAAAATATGATCATACCAAAATTATGCATCTTTTTATGGTCATTTTCATATGCTTTTTGGGTATTTTATGCTTGATTATGCCTTATATTTGGTATATTTGTGTTTATAGGTGCTAAAGTGAAGAAAAGTGCAAAATCACCAATTTTGTACCTTTTTGGAGCCTTTTTAGATGATTATTTACACAAATATTTTCCAATGACAATTTGGATGAAGAATTGAGACAATATGATCGTGATTGAAGACCTTGAAGAGTCAATTTTATCATCATAAGATTGATTTTCAAGAGTTTGAAGCAAAGGTGCAAAGTTGAATTTCAAGGCAAAAAGACATGTCAAGTGGCGTTGGAGCACTGGAGCACATGGGGCGCCTGGGGCCTGAGGCCAACGTCCTTAGGGTTTGTTTTAGCCATCTTAAACTCTAAAATCTACCCTAGGCTGTCCCTATATATACCCTCTTATCCTAGAACCCTAGCAACAACTTACAACACAACTTTTCTCTACAACTTTTATCTCTTTTTCTCTCTAGGTTTGCGGTTTGGAGAGGAGGCAGCCGCCTCCTGCTCTTTTCCTCTTTGGTTTGTAAGTTTTCAATCTCTCATGGATTGGAAACTCCAATCCATGAGAGGTTAAACATTTATACTTCTTTTTCTTAGGTGTTTTTGATCAATAAATCTATGGTGAGACTTTTGTTCTTAATAGTTTGATTTTTCTGTTTGAACATGTTTCTTATCTCTATGCTTCATCTTATGTGTTCATGTTTTGATAGATTTGGTGGCCAACTTATCTTAATGAGTATGAATGCTATAGTTAGAACCATTAATTCAAAGTAACAATTGAGCTTAGGAGTTGTAGTTCAATGGGATATCAAACCTTATTGAAACCTATAGGCCGAACGGGAATAGGTGTAGGTGAGTTTGGTTTTAATTAAGCATGCAAGCATGTAATAATCTTAATGCTTTATTCTGGAACTAGTTGATGGAATAAAAGTGTTGATCTCTGGACCGAACGGAGAGGGATTTACTAGTAGCATGTTAGGGAAAGTAGGAGTCCTCGCCCTAGACCATTTATTCAAATAGAGTTGTTTAAGAGATTAAGAGGATTACTTTGTTCCAATGAAAATTGATGTCTACGTCTTATGCTATATATCGATTTATGATGATTTATGATTCTTAATTGATTGTAATTTAAGTCAAATTCATGCTTGGTGTCTATGATCCATGATTTACTTGATCAAGATAGTTACCTAAAGGAGAAGAAGTATGTTTTTAATTAATTTGTTTTCTTTAATTGTTTTCTTAGTCATTAGTTTAGTTTTACTCAATTGTTTTCTTAATCTAGTTTGCCTATTTTGAAAACCCATAAAAATCCCTTTTGGTAAGATTTTCTTTAGTATAATTTGGCTTTAATTTTCTCCCACCTTCTCTGTGGATTCGACCCCTACTTGTCCTAACTAATAGTTATAGGTTTATGGGGATTTATTTTATGATTTGTTCAACGACCGATCATAGCTTTTCCTTAGCACAAATTATGAAATTGCATTTTTCTTGTAAAATCAAAGTAGGTACTTTCCTACTTAGCTTATATATACTGTAATCGCATTCTCATATACAACTAATCAATATTGAAATCGCATTTTTATAAGAAGTAATTTGATGAACACATACTTTTACATTTTTAAGTACAAAGAAAAAGTGAGAAAGAGGTCAAAATAATAACAATAATAATAATAAAAGAACAAAAAGAGTTTACATTCCCATTAGCATTGTCTTAATTTGAAACAAAAAGCAGAAAAAGAGAGACAAAGCTCAATTGCCTCCCTATTAGGTCCTTTACCATCTCCCTCTCTTTCCTTTGTTCCATGTTTCCTTTTCTTTTCAAACGCGCAAAGTCATTTGCCATAATAAGTTGGGATCAATCTTAATGACCTGCAACGGAGAATAGAATACAAGAGACACGAACAAAATTGTGCCCCCAGGCTTAAAAGGGTAAGACACCATTAAATTGGTGAATACCCTGGTTCAATAAAACAAGCAGAGCAGCAAGCAAATAGGGGATAAGAGCAATCCAGCAGCCATAGGTACATACATGAGAAAAGAAGGCAGTAAGTGATACAACAACATAAGAACAACAGTAAGATGACATAGTAGGCAAGACAGTGAACATAAAGCAGTACATGGCAGTAAAAGCATAAGAATCGAAAGCCTGAGGGAGTTCACTTTTGGCCAAATTGGGAATAAGATTCAGAATTGCTTCCTGAACCTTACATATGCTCGCAAGGCCTTAAAACATGCATGAGCAAGATAAGGCAAAGCACAAGCATATAAGTCACAGCAGCATAGCATTCTTAGTTTAACACATGACTAGCCGGCCCTATATTATGCATACCACTAAATAACAGTTGAGACAACAGTCATTAGTTGTTGCATTCATAACTTCAGAAAATTCAGCCAATCCTATGCATTTAGCTAGCATGCATTGCATCATAGCAGTAGCATTTAGATTATTCCCATTTTAAGGTATTAAGGATAGTCAACTATATCAGGAAGTAGTTATAAACTGTTGGTCCACTTAGATGTGCTAGAGGGGGGTGAATAGCACTTTATCAAAATTTTGAGTTCTCTGAAAATGCGTTAAAGACACTAGTTCAGAGTCTATTAAAGTCACTAGTGCAAAGCAAAGAGATAAGCATAAAGTAATAGCAGGTGAAAGTAAAAGGATAATAATAAAGACGCTAACAACTGAATAGTGGAAAAGTAAAGAGATTGAGAAAAGATAAAACTGGAACGACGAAGGAAATGATGGAAGATTGGAGATCGATTTATAGAGGTTCGGCCTTTCACACCTACGTCCTCTACCTTGGATATCCCACCAAGGATTTTCAAATCCACTAAACAGTGAAGTTCACCAGGTCTTCACAACACATATTACAATCCCAAAGCTTCAAACCCAAAGCTTTGACACGAAGTGCAAACCCACACTCAAAACAATCCCAAATGCACACCCCGCACTTGAATCACCACAAGTGCACAACCCGCACTTGATACACCAAGAAATCAAAATAGAAAGTGTAGAAAATGATCCTTGAAGATCTGAATACACAAGATACGTCCTAATACAGTCTAAAGATATGAACTTTAAGAACAAAGATTGATATCCAAGCAACAAAAAATAAATCAGAGAAATTAATAAGCTTGGACTGCTTGGAATTTGAAATTCTGGAGTTTGTGAGATAATAGACTTTCAAAAATACTCCAGGTAGCAAACTAGCCGTTTTAGTTTGAATTTCAAACGTTTTTCCCGTTATTTTGTCGTTTTGTCGCGCCAGGCTGTTGACAGCTTCAGCGCGTCCGTACAGCGTTGACGTCTTTAGCGCGTCCGTACTGTTTGTCGTCTAGCTGCTAGTCGCTTTAATCTCCTAATCATTAATCTCACTAATGTCTTCCAGTCTTCTTCCAACTTCAAAATTCAGTCTTGACTTTTACATTCTTCATGTGCTCTGACTTAATCATACTTCTTGAAATACATGCTTTGCCTTCTGAAATTGATGCCTTTAGGTTCCTAATGACCTTCTCTTGAAATGTTGCATTGTTCAAGTGCTATAGGCTTCATGGCATTCTCATAACTTAGTGTCATTGATGAAGCTCTCTTTAAATCTTCAATCTTCAACTCTTACTTGACTTGAACTTGCTTCATATGAATAGTCTTCATGAGGGTCTTCATGTAAATTTTTATTAGCTTGTTTTGACCCCTTGGAATTCTTCGAATCTTCAAGTAAGAATTTTCCCGATGCTAATTGTCTTGTGTCATCTCACTGTGATAGTCTTATTAATTATCTTCCAGTGCTAGATACAACCTTTCTCAATTAAAGGTACTACTGCACACTCACAAGATTCATTAGTAATCATACTTAGGCTTATTTTGTTATCATAAAAAACAAAAAGATTCAACATAAACAACAGGATCAAGGGTTTCATAATTTCTTTTAGCATTTTAACAATCACATGGTCTGAACATGAACATGGGGTATTTAAGGAAGCATCACATGCACATGGGCGTGGATAGAAGTAAAGGTTGACCAGTAAGTCATACGTTGGGTCACAATGAAGGCAGAGTCACCAAAAATGATCAAGACAGTGATAGGCATTCACATGAGTATAGGTCATAAAGTACCAGCAAGGTATAAACATTCAAGGCTCTTCTTCCCCAACAGAGGTGCACAAGGTAGGAGCATTCAAGTAATCATTTAGGAGTCATCAGGACATCAGTCACAGGCATACAACACATAAACAACATACAAGACATCTCTCAACAGAGTTTGTAAATGAAAGCAGTAAGTAAAACAATAAAGGGTGGGAGAGGAAGTGAATACCAAAAATAAATGCTGAGGTGGCAAGCCCGGATTGGTGCCAAAATGACTCATACTTCCTGGAATCGCCAAGTCAGCAAACATAAACCACTATGAGAAAATAACACGTGGAAATAAAAAAGAAAAAAGCCAAAAATATCCAATCTTAACACAAAAGACAAAACCAGGAACGAAATAGAATCAAGTGACATAAAAAGGGGCTAAAAGCTAAATAGGTCACCTATGAGAAATTCAGTACGACGTTAGCCCACTATTTGCCAACTCAGCATCTTCTTGCTCTTTCTTTCCCAACGGTATTCACAGAGAACAAAAAAAAAGGGGCAAAATGAAATCGGAAAATGGCTAGAATAAAGGACAAGCAAAGTGGAAAGGACTAAAAAGGAAATAGATCACTTAGGCAAAGGGCAGTATTCCAAAAACCGCATGCTCAAGAAAACCAGAAACAAGGGAGGACGATGACTCATCGCCTACAGCTCATCAAAGACGCGTCATCCTTATCCAAAAATCCCACGTGCACCAGGAAAAAAAACGAAATCAGGCAGTATTTGAGAGAAAAATAAAAATCAAAATTAAAAAGAAAAAACGAGTGTCGTAGATCTGACCTCTCACTTGAGGCCTATAATGATACAAATCTAGTTATATTAGATTCAAACCTATCCTTGAAAATCCTTCAAGATCGACTTTAACTTCCTCAACTCCTAGATGTGTATGTCGATGATCTTCACTTAGGCTATTCCTCCTCTTTCGTCGGTCTTAAGTCTTCAATTAGACATGCAATTGTTAACTTAAGATCGCAAGATTCACAAACAACCAAGTAATCACTACCTAATTGTTTGCTAGGACTCTACAAGATTGAAGAACCCTAAGTATGCTTAAACTAGAACAATGAAGCTAAGATAATCAATTGGGTGAATAAACCTCAACTTTATTTGATAAACTTAACTTGTGTTTACAAGAGGGATATAGACCCTTTATATAGGCATAGGGTCGACGCATAACCCCCTTTAAACCGACCCTATAGGCGGCAATACATAAAGGAAGGATCAAGGAAAGAACCTACTCCTTGTCCTACTAGGAAAAGTAAATAACAAAACTTAATTAAACAAGGATTGGACTTAGTCAAACAAGGCCCAACCCAATGTCAACTAGACTAATTAAATAGCTAATCTAAGATAGAATTAAGGTCCAATATGACCGAATTACACAATGCTACATAAATCAACCATCGATTGAAAGCAAAGTAACAAGCTTGGAATCGATGGGAATATGCTTGCCCTTATCTTCATCAAAGCTCTTCAATTGAACTTCAATGGTCTTCAAGTCTTCAAGATGTGTTTGAACAAGACTTGTTAATGCATCTTTGAACTTCTTAGCTCATGCTCTAGTCATCGGACCTAAAGGCATCTTCAATGGATCAAATGGCATCTCCTTAGAGCTTGGAGCAAGTTGTACGCATCCTCCATTCTCTTCAAGCTTGTCCTTGCTTCCTTGCAGCCCATGCTCATCCTCTCCATGATCTCCATTGTGCTCTTCAAGACCATGATAAGCCCTTGGCGCATAATATAAATAGGCCTATTATCATCTTCAGAGGAGGGGGGAACTTTCAGAGAGGAGAAAACTCTACCAAAATTGAAACTAGGGTTTGGGAGATCTAAAATTGGGGCTTTTAGTGTTACTGGGGATTCCTAGAAATTAGCATTATCAGAAAGTGAGAAATGAAGAAGGGATAGGGAAACTCCGACTTTAAAGTTGATTGACAGCAAGATCCATAGATCTGTGGTGGTCTGTAAGGTTCGGGTAGTGAGTAGTTGAGGGGGTTCTCGGCGTTATTTGGAAAAACTAAGGCTAGATCTGGGTTGAGGATGATGAAAGGAAGCTGTGGATGAAATTTCAGGCTCATTAATGGTGGAAAGTTGCTCCGACGCGGCGGAGGAAGCACCGACGGTGGCGTTGCGTTGAAGCTAGGGTTGCCGACAGAGGAAAGCTTTGGGGAGAAGAAGAAAGTTGTTTGCTTTATATAGTCCGCGTTTCAGCTTCGGTAAGGAAAAGTCAGCAAAGTCAGGTATAACTTCTTACTTTGTTGCGATATTGTCCCTAATTCATAGCATTTAAGCCATATTTAGTTCAATCAGATCCTGGTACTTGTTTAGGCTTACATTTAGGTCCCTGATATTGGTAAATTGAGTCCAATTAAACCTTCAAATTAAAATTTTGATAACAATTAGTCTTTTATTTATCAATTATGTGGGGAATCAATAAAATAAATGAAAAATGTGCTACATTCATGTTCATGCATTTTAAATTCCTTTAAATTTTGTTGATATTATGTTCATGAGAGAAAATTAAACTAATTCCGATGATGGAATATTCGGTTGGAATGTTGACAGTGTTTGTCTATTCAATCGAGTTTCCTAGGCTTGAAACATCTAAATGGGGGTCTTACCAATCAAGTGAAAGGTGCCCAAATAGTGTTTCTTGTATAATCACACGGTAAACACTTTTTAAACTTGAATTCATGCATCATATGCATCTATGTCTCAAGAGATAATCAATAATTAAGCTAAAAAATGAAAGTAAAAGAAGGAGTAAACAGTAAATTGGTTTGATTCAGAGTAATTAAACTAAAGAGTAAAAGAAGTAATCAGTAAGTTGGCAATTAAGAACAAAAGTAAAAGAAGTAATCAGTAGAATAGAGTAAGAGTAAAAAAAAAGTAATCAGTAAATTGGTAATTAAGAATAGAAGTAAAAGAAGTAATCAGAAAGATGGTAATTAAGAGTAAAAGTAAAAGAAGTAATTAGTAAAAATGGAGTAATAGTAAAAGCAGTAATCATAAAAATGGTAATTAAGAGTAAGAGTAGAAGAAGTAATCAGTAAGTTGGTAATTAAGAACAAAAGTAAAAAAAGTAATGAGTAAAATGGAGCAAAAGTAAAAGCAGTAATCAGACAAATGGTAATTAAGAGTAAGAGTAAAAGAAGTAATCAGTAAGTTGGTAATTAAGAACAAAAGCAAAAGAAGTATGGGTAGAATGGAGTAAAAGAAAAAGAAGTAATCAGTAAAATGAAGTAAAAGTAAAAGGAGTAATCAGTGAATTGGTAATTAAAGAGTAAAAGTAAAAGAAGTAATCAGAAAAATAATAATTAGGAGTAAAAGAAAAAGAAGTAATAGTAAAATGGAGTAAAAGTAAAAGGAGTAATCAATAAATTAGTAATTAAGAGTAAAAGCAAAAGGAGTAATCAGTAAATTGGTTTAATTCAGAGTAATTAAACTAAAAAGTAAAAGAAGTAATTATTAAATTGGTTTAATTCTGAGTAATTAATCGAAAAAGAGTAAAAGCAAGAGCAAGTAATTAAACTAAAAAAAGTAAAAATAGTATTCAGTAAATTGACTTGATTCAGAGTAATTAAGTTCAAAATGTTTGAAAATAGTAATCAGTAAAATTGAAAATAGTAATTAAGAGTAAAAGCAAAAGGAGTAATCAGTAAATTGGTTTAATTCAGAGTAATTAAACTAAAAAGTAAAGGAAGTAATTAGTAAATTGGTTTACTTCTGAGTAATTAATCGAAAAAGAGTAAAAGCAAGAGCAAGTAATGAAACTAAAAAAAGTAAAAATAGTATTTAGTAAATTGACTTGATTCAGAGTAATTAAGTTCAAAATGTTTGAAAATAGTAATAAGTAAATCTGTCTTAACCTAGAATAATTAAGCGAGACAATGTGTTAACATTATTAAAAGTCATTTAAAATCTTTAAATTTGGCATGAATAGACTTAGGCATTAAGGACAATGGCGACCAATGATAGAAACACATAGTTAATTCTAGACTAATCAGTGCCGTCTTACGACGGGCGCCGTAGGGGTGCTAATCCTTCCCTACGCGTATCCAACTCTCGGACCATAGAATCTCTGGTTTAGTAGACTTTATTAGGTTTAGTATTGCCTTTGCCAAGTTTAGGTTAATATTAGACTTAATAATTGGATAGTTGGCTAATCACACCTAGGTTAAAAAAGATTAGTGGCGACTCCCATAGAACCTTTTAGTTTTCCCCAAGTCGTTCAGCGGTAGGGTTCGAACTCCAGACCCGCATGTTGCGACAATACTATAGAGTTATATGCTTTACTACTATCTCATATTTATCTTTCTATGGGTTACGGTTTACATAGATCTAGGATGATATGTTATAGTTAATAGGTTAATTGTTCGATGTTCTTTATGTCTCATCGATCTATATAGAGGGATGCTTTCTGATGAATCTATATAGCTTAGAAGGGAGATGCGATGTCGATAACTAGGTGAAACCCACCTTATATAGGTAAAGAACTTGGAATTGGTGCATAACTACTAGCTACCGTATACTCCTTCCCAATGACAAGTTGTGACTTGCTGTTTGCAAAGAGTTATAATCTGATATTCTGCCAAGGTGTATGCATGTTTATTTTGCTTGTTATCTTTTATGTCAAGGACCCATTACACATGATAAATCTCTTACATATTGGGATGAGAAAGGAGTATGCTTACTTCATATAAATTTCTCTTAATCAATTACATATTGCTACCTTATTGCTATCTTATTGCTCTCTTATTACTTTGATTATTCAGTGCTACATAAATGTTTGCTTAGTGTGAAAGATTGGTTTCTTGTTGTTATGAATCTTCTCTTGGGATACGACCCTTACTTACATTGTTCTACCAATTTGAGTAGCACTTGAGTCTATGAGGTTTATAAATTTTATTTCGTGGTGAACCTTCATTTGTAACGACCATAAGGGTGTAAATGAACAGGGTGTTCGACGAACAACTCGTGTTCGTGTTCGTTTAGGGCTCGTTTATGTTCGGTTGATAAGATAAACGAACGAATTCGAACAAAATTTTAGTGTTCATTTAATAAACGAGCCGAGCTCGAACAAGGGGTGTTCGGTTTGTTTATGTTCGCGAACATGCTCTATTAATGTTCGTTTAGTATTCGTTTAATTTTTGTTTAATAGCTCGTTTATATTCGTTAATTAAGATTATAATATATAATATATATGTAATCATATTTTTTATTTCAAATAATATTTTGATTTTATTAGAAATATTTATTAATATGTAATAAATATTATTAGAAATAATAGGTAATTATTAGAGATTAATTTCTAATGAAATATTCTAATAATATTTGTTCGTAAACAGACTCAATTAGTGTTTATGAACACGTTCGTTTATTGTTAGAAATAGTGTTTCATCCCATTGAACCAACCACTTGTTGGTGCTTAATCATTAGTATTGATTATTACACGTATGGTCTTTTTTATATTTTTGGTATAAGTCTCATTATGGCTTGTTTTTTTTTAGCCATCCGAAATTCAGAGTTTTGTTTTAATTAATCCGGATTTGCCCGTCTCTCGCATCTGATTCTGGTGAGTGAGTCTACCTTATAACGGCTTGGTTTGATATTGTGTGTTTATAGATAAAAGTTGTTTTTCATCTCAAACGCAAAATCAAATAAGTCTTGATTTGTGTGTTAAACAACTTTTTTGACCGCAAAAGCCAAAATAACCTACAAAACAAATTTTTTGCGTTTGAAGAATACTTTTGGTTATTAAATGACTAAAATCTCTCCAATATTTTTTCTCTTTATTTTTTTAATTAATATCTTTTTTAGACATTCCCTTTAAAAAATCATTTTTAGACATTTTATTTTTCTATTACATTTTTCTATAATCATACCACACATTAATTATATTTGGGGGAATTATCCTTAAGTGTAATGATAACTTAAAATTACCCGCAAAGTGTAATGGACCATCATTTGTCTAGGCCTAATGTAAGGCCAAACATATTTCCCCTTGGTGTAATGATTTTTATGTGTTTTACCTATTTTATACTTTTTAAAAAATTAAAGAAAAATTATAGAAAATCAATTTAAAAAAAGAGAAATCCTCCATCGTTCCCATGTTCCCACCAATCCCTTATGGCTGCCTGAGCTGCTGCAGAAACCCAAATTAACCAAATTAAAAACTGCCTCGCAAAACAAGAAATCCAAATTAACAAGTTTAGCCAAAACCCAAATTTGAAAAGTGAAATTGCAAAACCCAAATAACACCAGTTGAAGAAGATTTTTCTTGTAACTTAATTCATGGTTTCATTTGTTTCACACCTAGAATGCAATGATTTTCTGCTGAATAAGGTCGATATTGCAATGAGAAATGAAGTTGATTCTCTTTTTTCATAAAAAATGTTCTTTTGTGTTGATATCTAAATTCCGACATTGTTAAATTATATCATCAATTTTGCCAATTGTATACCGGATCTGTAGAAAAGAGATCACTATATATGTATTGCTTTTTGATAGAAAATTCATAATCATGATATTCTTTTAAAAAAAAATCATTATTCTCTGATCGATGGAAAATCTTCCAAGTATTCCATTTCTCTTCCTCTTTTGGTTTACATAACTGGTTTTGAAAATACTTGGAATGAAGATTCACTAGTTTTTTCTCTATATATTTGCTTCTCCTTTTCTGTAACTATTTTTTTGAAAAAAAAAATTACGTATTATTTTTTCAACAAAGTTTTGTAAGCCCAATAATGGAAAAGGAGAAAGATTTGTTATTTTTTTGGCCAAGAAAGATTTGTTAATCGATGGTAACCATTTATGCAAAGTTATTATAAAGGGTAAACTAGGTAAAACACATCAAAATCATTACAGTAAGGAGGAAATATGTTTGGCCTTACACTAGGCCTAGATAAATGATAGTCCATTACACTTTACGGGTAATTTTAAGTTACCATTGCACCTAACGATAATTCCCCTATTATATTTTTGTAGCGTAATTTCAAAAAGTACCAAACTATACCTACATTTTCCAAAATATTTCTTCTAAATCGAATTTTTTCAAACTGCAACCTCAATTACTAATTAAGTCTACATCTTATAATCATATTAGATTTTAATCAATTCAAAACCTAGACGCAATTAGATTCCGATCAATTTAAAGTAGAGTTGTGTTGGATTTAAATCGATAAATCTCCTCAATACATTTTTTTTCATGGTATTAAATATTAATACATACATATTATTTCTATATATTTACAATATTTTAATCTAAAATCTCACTATAAAAAGTTATAAAACTTTAGCAATGACTTTTTTTTTTTTTGCTACTCATTAACATGATATTGAAATGGGATACGCAATAGGAGCCCTCTCCTTTCCTTTTTTGCTACTCATTAACATGATATTGAAATGGACTACGCAATAGGAGCCCTCTCCTTTCCCATAATCCCACCCCGTCCATCCCAGGATTCGAACCCGAGACCTCCCACAATAAACCCCAAGTTTTAACCACTGGGATGTCCCTTGAAGACCTTTACTCAGCTTCATCAACTATATACGTATAACCTAACTTTTGTGCTAAACCTTAAAGAGAATAGAATAAGTTCTTTATTAGGCTATGAGAATATTCTGTTACTTAAACAAAAAATTTAGATGTCTATAACGTGGCTCTTGTGTATGGGAATCGTGTCATAACTATGCGTGCCAGCTTTGATGAGAATTGAGAAGCCTTATTGAACCAAATCCAAGTTTCTTCTTAGGTTACGTTTGGTTTGGGGAATATGAGATTCCCAATTGGCAAATATTCCGGCATGAACTTACCCGGGTATCATATACCCGGTAAGTGGCATGTTTATGTTTGGTTGAGATTCCCAAATAATGTTTATGTTTGGTTGAGATTCCCAGAAATATTTGGGTTCCATGTTTGGTTAAAAGGAATGTGATATTCCCAAATTGACACAATACTAATATACCCCTGATGTAATAAACCTGTTTATAATAACAAGCAAAAGCATTTATGAATGTAATTATGAAATAAGGCTAAAACTATGGGGCACAAAGAGAGATTTGCATTTCTAGAAAGTACAAATGATATACCAGCTATACTTACACAAAAAAATTCATCATGCATGATTCCATGTCAGTTATCATGCTTAAACCCGATGCTAATATTTACAAAATATTTATCTACTGTTGCTTTACTTAGAAAGCAATTAGTAACAGTCAGAACTAGCAGCTAATGTACCAAAATATATAGTTTCTAGGGTTAACTATATAATAATTCACATTATAAACAAAAAACTATGAAATTTTAATTTTAATTCTAGGGAACTTTTCCTAAAAATGTTTGTTAGGGGCCAAAATTGGGAGTGGCCAAACTCATAAAGCCTCCTCGAACACACTCAAAGGTTAGGCCAATTCTCATCTCACTCACACATATATCTCTTTGGCCTAACCAAACACACACACAAATATTGGGTAAATGGGCTCATAAATATTTCACACACACAAAAGCTCATTACTCTTACCCAATAATTAAAGTCCCTAATTAAACACAGAGGCATCTCTCTCAAAGTCCTCAAGCACAAGGGCATCTATACTAAAGTCCCTAAACACAGAGGCATCTGTACTAAAGTCCCTGAACACATATAACACAGGGGCAATTTTCTTCTCTATATGACAAAGGCCCTTAACACACATTGGGCCTTGTCAACTATTTCATTATCTATATATATGATAAAGCCCATATCACAATACATGTCAGATTGGGGGCTTGCTTCTACAAAGTCCACCTTTCGGCCCAAAATAGGCCCAAAACGTTGGGGCCTTGCCAACTAACCACACAACAAAGACATGAAGACAAAACGCACAAAACTCAATTCCCTGCTGCAGCATATCAGATTTCCTGCTGAGGAAAGCATCTAAGGGGAGCATTTTACTTAAATTCAAACTCCTCTATATTTAACCATTTATGGTAAGGATTAGGTGCTAATTACTCTTCATCGCAGGTTTAAGGGCTACTGTGGATCAAGCCCACAGCGGGAAACTCATTGGGAGGCGCGGCTTGGAAGGCAAAAGAGGAAGGAAACTCCACCATTTACCTTCTTTGAAAGGAGCAACCATGCTTGGAGGTTGTTCCTTAACACAAATGGGGTAATCGGCTAGGGTGCAGAAGGTGGAATCAAAAAGCACAACTTATTTTGACTTTGGAGGATTCAAATGAAAGGTTGCCGTCGACGATAGCGATTGGAGAACACAAAAACTTGGGGTTGATTTCAAGACCAAAAGAAGCCATCGTTGCCTTCCTCAAACCGGAAGATTCTTCCTTTTGCACCTAAGGCCTAATCCCTGCAATTAATCAAAAAGTAAGAGCCAAGGAGGCCACCGGACAAAGCCTCCAACCGGTTAAAAGGGAAGCTATAAAAAGGGGATATTAACGGCAAAAATGGCACCTACGACAATATTCATATCAAGAACCGAGACTCTCACATCAAGAATCATCATCACCTTCATCAAGAAACTCTCAAGAACCCTAATCTTCTTCCACACAAGAAGAAATCAGTCTACATCTTCTCCAAATCAGTGTTTTCCTCCACTGTCAATATCTTGTATTTTGATTCCATTGTTCTCAAATGTTTCCTTCTTCTTTCTCCAAAAATCGCACACCCAATCTGTTTCCCATAAGTCCTTAATCAATAAAGAGGTTCTTTGATTCATTTTTACTTCAAGGCAATACGTTTTCTGGGTTTTTGTTCATCTTTTTCATCTTCCTCTGTTTCTCCTCTGTTATAGTTAGTTTCCTGCGGCAGGAATTGTTCTTTGGATAGCAGCTCACACTTCTCTCTTCGATTTTGGTCTCAATCCCATTTTACAACCCGATATCTCTTCTAGGATATTTGGGCTTGGGCTCGAACCCAATAGAGCCGACCCAGGCCTTTCTCTCACACAAAAAGGCTCTCACAATGTTTTCGGAGGAACCCTAACCTAACCCAGTTATCAATGACCTTCTTTTCGGCCAAATCTTTCAAAAATATTGATTTTTAACAGTAAAAATCGATACCAGAAGAAATCACTCAAAAACAAAAAAATTTAAGCAAAACTCACAGTGAGATGTCGTAAACTTTGAAACAGCGGAGTCGAAGCTCTTAATCTTCCTTCCCGACGGCCTAAAATCACAAGAACTCTGCTAAAAATCGACCCAGATCGAGAGATTTTCGAGGACTGAGAAGAGAGAAATTTTTGGCGGCTAGGATTTACAGCTGAAATATGGAAATGAAGAGGGGTTTCTTTTTCGGTTTCTTTAATTTTTTGGGTTGGTATTTTTGTAATATCTAACAACTTGTAGGGTAGCGTCGTCCGAAATGCTGAAAAGGGAGGGACATTTTCGACATAAATTTTGAGATTCCGGGGGAATATCAGATAACCTAAGGGAAAGGGGGGAATGCGATTTCGGCCTATATTCCCACTAATCCTACGTGGCAGTAGGAATCTTGGCCACCCGGAATCCACATCCCAAATAACCAAACAAGGGTATATCAGATTCCGAAAGCAGATTACGCCCTTCATCTGATATACCCCCTAACCAAACGCAACCTTAATCTTTCTATTTCTACTAAAAGCCCATCGAAACCTTCTTTCTTAATTTAGAAGAAAAGTGGGGGAAACTACAATCTAGAAGACCTATTTTCTCGTCTTAGGGATTGTTTGATAAACCATTGAATTTTTTTTTTTCAAACTATTGAAAATGAAAAATTTCAATGTTTTAATTTTTTTCAATGCGTTTGATAATTAATATTAGAAAATCACTTAATTTAAAATTTTCAATGAAAAAGTATTGAAAATAAAAAGTAGGTCTAATGTTACTTTTTCTATTCAACAATATTTTTTTTTTGAAAGGCAAGTCAATTTTATTGAATGTAGCAAATAGTCTATTCAACAATATTATTTATGAAAAGATTTAAACATTAATGTTATGTATAGCACCTTTAACTGCTTTCATAACATAATAATCCCTATTAAACAATGTAGGAGAGTATAAAGACGATATTGTTCTTGGTTAGCTTGTGCTCACATGAATTTTCTTTTTTCATTTGTATTGTTTCATGGATTTCCTCTTCATATATTTATTATTACTACATTCTTAATTTGCAGAAGAAACTTATATATTATTTTTGCTCCTGTCCTATTTATTTTAGCAGAGTTGTATGTTTTCTTGGGCGCAGATGATGATCATAGTTATCAATTGCTCTCTTGGTAGTAATATTGAATGATTGTGGTTTAAATTGGTGCCTCTTTTAGTGCTTTCCCTGATAAGCAACAAGCTCTTAGAATCAGTACTTTTGATTGCTTCGGTTGTGGCTAGAAGTGTTTTTTAAAGTATTTTATAGTCTCTTCCCGATGATAGTAACGTGGCCATTGTGTTTCTCCATTTGGGTTTTTAGGAGCCATCAATATATTTTGCTCATTTTTTCATTAAAGAAAATACTATTTTGTAACTCTGCCTACTCTTCACTTGCAGACATTAAATTATTATCTTTTGGAGTTGTTTTTGGAGTTCCTCCTTCAATAATCGCACAGTTATTATCCAACACTAACTTAAAATCCTAGCCCGAGCGAAGCGCAGGCCAAACCCTAGTTGTTAATCAATCAGTTTTGTGAGATGAATGTGATGGAGAGACAATCTGGTTTACTTTCTCACAAGATCAATACATATAAGCAAATCTCAAAATTTTATTACAATAGAAAGACAGACAAGAAAAAATAATAAAAAATTCCAGCAATGATTTGACTGTTACAACTTTGTATTCCATCGTTGTCTGGCGTTTGGGAAAAGATTAACTAACAAATTACTGTTTCTTTCCTTTTTCTTCGTCTTTCCAAACTTAATTATCAGCTAATTAACTATTATTCGGATACCATATGATATATATGAACTGTCATATATAGGAGAAAATGGAAAGAATCCTTCTAGTTGTTTTACCTTAGAAGATCAAACCATGTCGATTCCATTCTGGGAAAGAGCAAGCTAATTTAAGAATGTAAATACTGTTTCCAGACAACAATATTGTTGACTAAATTGGTGCTTAACTCATTTCTTAACTTGGCGAGCCTCTTCTGAACTTCTACCATAAACAGCGACCTTTTGTTTGGAGCCTGAATTCTTGGATAACAGAAAATTTTGCTTCCAAAATTGCTTCTTAAGAGGGGCGTCCATCACGAACAAGACGAACTTGGAGAAAGTAAGACGTTCCTCTTCCATCTCTCCTTTGTTTGTTTTGCTATTAATTTGTGAATGTTGGAAGCCTTTGGTTGAGTATATATAGGCTTAAAGGTAGAGCCAGATGTTCATGAATCTTACTGGTTTCCAAATGGTAATCACTCACAGTTTTCTATCTCAGCCTTGGGCACAAATTAAAAGAGTATCAAAATATTACCTCATTACATTATTGGCAAAGATTATTAGCCAAAATTAGGATATATATTCGATACCTTACTATCTTAGTGAACTTGAGAATCAAGGAAATTGGAATCTGTTGACAAATAGAAATGTCTGTGGCTGAAGCATTCAACCTTTAAAGGCACGGTTTTCATGATCATTTCCGTAAAAGGGACTATTGGTGCTAGTTCATGCATGTTTCAATGTCCATTGGGGACTGATTATTATGAAAATAGAAAAGGTTGAACTATTTGATGGGCAAGCATATAATATATATTTTACAGAATTTTGGATGAGATATATATAATATATTGTATATATGCCGTTTTTACACCTAATGCTTACATTACTGCATGCATAGAAATGGAATTTGGTCGCATATTCTTCATAGGAATTTGATTGTGCAACCTAAGAGGCAAGAGTTGTACACCAAAAAAAAAAGACCCATTTTCAGAAAAATGACTGCCAAAGTAATACTCCATATATTTAGCCCTTCAAGGAAGCCTAGGCCATAATTCTAGTACTCCACCAGGTGATCATAAACAAGCCAATCCTATAGCGTCAGCGCTTTGTGTTCTATTTCATCTCATTTCTGTTGGGCTTATGCCCATTTGGGTCAAACCCCAATTTGCTTTCAAGTAGCCTATTGGGTCCAACCCATTTATGGTTTATGACTTTAATAAATAAATGACCAACATTGCTTGATTAGCCTAAAATCTAATGACTAGGATTAAAACCAAAAGAAAAAGGGTTTTTGTTACTTTAACCGACATTGATGGCTTAAAAAAGCCGTGTATTGCTTGGCCAAAGAATTCAGCTTTCAATTCGTGAAAGAGAGCAGCGCAATTAATTGGGCAATTGCGATAAGGCTAAGTGCCGGCAATTTGAGAAATTGCAATAGTGAGCGGCACGGATTATTTGCGATTTGGCAAGGGAAGCCGCGGCACTTGGTGAAGGAAATGTTAAGTTTTTCTTTGTGTTTTCTTGCAGGAAACTTGCAAGTGGGTTTGGTTGTTACTCCATAGAGAGAGTAAGGGTGAGAGATAAGGGCAACAAATTGGTTTTCTTTGGGATTGATTTGTAATCCAAAAAGGTAATCCTTGTATTTAATTTCCAATTTGTTGGTGCTTAGGTTTTGGGCAATTAGCTTAGATTTAAACTATTGTAATTGCTTATTTCTCATAGTGGATTTTTATCCAGTTTTGTCCCGTGGTTTTTCCCTTCACACTGAAGGGTTTTCCACGTAAATTTGGTGTTCTTTATTTTTCTTTAATTGTTGTCAATTTGGATTTCTGCTTACTTGGTTGAGATATATCTGTTTGGTGGATTGGTTAATTATTTTAACTGCTTTGGATCATTGGTTTGGATATTGTTGTTGGTTTGTTGTCTGTGGGATTGATATTTGTTTTGCTTCCGCACGTGCATATTATTGCAGGGCCTTCCCAACAACTGGTATCAGAACTAGGTTACAGCTTTGAATCATGGAGAGTGATAGTGGTTCCATGATGAAACTAACAGCTACAAATTATAATATTTGGAAACCGGTGATGGAGGATCATCTATACTGCAAGGATTTGTATGATCCGGTATTGGGTGATTCGGGTAAACCAAAAGATACATCAGATGACGACTGGAAAAAGCTTGACAGGAAATCGTTGGGTACAATAAGAAAATGGGTTGACATTAGTGTCTTGCAGCATGTGGCGCAAGAGAAAAGCGCACATGCTGCTTGGGAAAAATTGGCTGCATTGTATGAAAGGAAAAGCCCCATGAACAAGGCTTTTGGAGTCAGAAAGCTTTCCAATATGAAGTATAAAGAGGGACAATCCATGGCCGAGTACTTGAGTGACTACCAGGAGATGTTAAATCTGTTATTGACTATGAAGATTGATCTTGGTGAAGAAGTAAATGCTTTGTTTCTATTGGGTTCTATGCCGGAGAGTTGGGATACGTTAGTTGTCACGGTCACTAACTCTGCTCCAGACAATAAAGTAACTATGGAGATGGCAAAGGATGCTTTGTTGACTGAAGAAGCAAGGAGAACCAATAGAGAATCTAGGTCTAATCAAGCACTTGTCACAGAGAACAAGGGGAGATCCAGGGAAAAAGGTCAAGACTTCAGGGGTCGGAGTAAATCCAAGAACCAATCCAAGTCTAGGGAACCAGTGAAGTGTTATCACTGTGGTAAAGTTGGTCACATCAAGCGAAACTGCAAGCTCTTGAAGCAAGAGCGGAACGATGGGAAAAGCAAGAAGAATTCAGAGGAAGAAAGCAATGTGACTGTAGTTGATCGTGTCGTCTATGACCATAAAAATAATCCCAACAATTAACTAACTAGAATAGTTAGGGCAAGTAGGGGTCGAATCCCACAGAGAAGGTTTATGTGATGAACGATATAAAGAAAGAAAGATCTTTTCCAAAAATCGATTAGAAAATAGGGGATTGAAAATAACAATTATAAAGAAAACAATTAAACTAAAATTTATGGTGTATCGTGCAGGGACCGTAAAAATAAAGCAAAGCAAATCTAAATCTAAATCTAAATCTAAAGCAGATTAATAAAGCAAACAATAATTATAAAGCATACTTCTTCACCAGTGGTATCCTTCAATCAAATTAACTATGGATCCTTGATTTAAAAGGTGAATTTCGCATCTTATTCTTGACTGACAACTGATATAGGTTTCCCAACATGTATTTTAGATAAGAGGCCGATTAAAGCTGCAGTTATCCCTATTATTCCTTCAGTGATCGATTACTTTCTTAGGGCTTAAAGATCACTTGAGAACAAAGCATTAAGAACAGTTAATTTTACACACATGCCTACAAGTAGAACCATACGAAGAGAAATTTCTCGCCCTCCGGTAGACAAATACCCATTAAGCAGCGATTAAACAAACCTAATTTGCTACATACAATCAAACATGAGTGATTAATTCTAAGCCTGATCTAGCCATAGACCTTCCTCTTACATCGTTAGTGGCCACATAACTCAAATAAGATTCAGAATCATAAAATTAAAACAGGGTTTTGACTACTATCATCAAGAACTTAACACAAAATTATAAGTATAGAAATCTCACCATAATCAATTGATTGAATTCACCAAAGGATCAGAAGTATTAAGGATTTAGCTACTCATGGATTTAGGAAAATCCATGAAAGGCATAAGAATACTTACAGGACTGGGGAGGAACGATTTCTCCCCCTTGAAACCCTAGGGACGTCGCACCCTCTATTGCTAGAGAGGGTGTCGACTTCTCCCTCTTCTAAAACTAGAGAAAAACCTAAAAACTAAAGAAAGGTAGAAAAAGAGAATAAACTATATCTATGTGAAAGTATATGTGTGTGTGTGTTTTGTGATACAGGAGGTGGCTATTTATAGTGGAGGATAAGGGTAGGACGGTTTAGCCTTTTCTTGGTCTCCAAGTAGGATTAGGTGTCATCCTAGAGTAGTCTCCAAGTTAGATGAGGACTCTAGAATTTTCTGGAATTTTCTGGAATTATGCAGCAACTTCGACTTAAATTTTTGGCTTGAAGATGGCAGATCTGGGCTTTGCACTTCAAAATAAAGTTGTAGAGCTCGGAGTTAGCTTTCCAACGGCTACTCATGGGCTTAAAACGGACATCTGATCAGAAAGTTATAGCCTTTCTAAGAAGACTGCGCTGAAACCGGGCTTATATCGCAAATCTGCGGGATTATTGCGGGATTTGGATATTCTTTTGGATATTAGGCCTACAAATTGGGATTTTAACTCCAATTATAGGTTTATATGGGCTGAGTATATTCCCATATAAAAATCCAAAAATCCTCAACTTCAGGGCTTCTTCTGGGCTTGTCTTCAATCCTTTGCAAATAAGCTCCAAATCTTCAATTTTTACTTCTTCAATTAATTCTTCAAATCTTCAAAATATCTTCAATCACGAACTTCGCATCTTCAAATCTTCATTCCAAATGACTAAATCCAAAGTTGAGTAAAAAGTCACTAAAATAGTTCCAAAAAGAGTGAAAAACAATAAGTTTTCACTTTTCTTGTCTTCAAGACCTAAAAACACAAATACTAGCAAAATAGGGTAAAAACACAAATACTAGCAAAATAGGGTAAAAACACATATAAAAATAACAAAAAGTATAGAAAAATAGCTATAAAAACATGCATAATTTGAGCTCGATCAGTAGTTGTTTCTGATGAGGAGACTGTGTCATTGATTTGTGGACATGGTGATTGTAACCATGTAGCTGATCCATCTATTGAGTGGATTGTTGACACAAGCGCGACATATCATTGTGTTCCTAAAAGGGAGTTGTTTACAACTTACAAAGCAGGAGACTTTGGTGAAACCAGGATGGGAAACAAGAGTGTGTCGCAGATTGTGGGGATTGGTGACATTGTTGTTCAGACTAGTACTGGTTGCACATTGACTTTGAAGGATGTGAGGCACATTCCAGATATGAGAATGAACTTGCTTGCAATTAATGTCCTCGACAAGGAAGGATATGAGAGTCGGCAAAAGGATGGGCAGTGGAAGCTTTTTGATGGGTCTTTACTAGTTGCAAAGGGAAGCTTATGTTGCACTATGTACAAGACTTGGTTGAAACATTGTGGCAACAATGTGAATGCAGTGGAAGATGATGCTCCACCAAATTTGTGGCATAACAGGCTGGCACACTTGAGTGAAAAAGGGGTTGCTGCTTTTGGCGAGACAGTCCCTCATTCCAATACCCTCGGCCAAAAGTAAAGGTTTGACTGTTAACTCTTGTGATCATTGTTTATTTGGTAAGCATCGTAGAGTTTCTTTCCGTATACCTGCTACTAGGAAAGAAAATAAATTGGAATTGATTCATTCTGATGTTTGTGGTCCCATGGAGGTGGAGTCTTTAGGTGGTAATAGATACTTTGTTACTTTTATTGATGATACTTCACGGAAAACTTGGGTGTTTTGTGTGAGATACAAAAGCCAAGTACTACAGGTTTTTCAGAAATTTCAAGCCATGGTTGAAAGGCAAACAAAGTTACCCTTGAAGTGTATTCAGACAGATAATGGTGTTGAGTACACATCCAATGACTTTGATGCATATTGTTCAAAGCATGGGATTAGGCATGAGTTGACAGAACCTGGAACACCCCAACATAATGGTGTAGCTGAAACGATGAACCGCACCATTGTGGAGAGAGTCAGAAGCATGCTGACCGGTCGTCAACGAATCACAAGATAAAATATCTCACAAAACCTCTCTTAGGTAGATAGGATAAGTAAGGGTCGATTCCACAGGGAGGGAATAACTGAAAAATCACTTTCTAAACCTAATCTATGAAAAACACTTGAACAAAGATTGATTAGAAATAAAGCTTAACAAGTAATTAATTAAAGACAAAATAAAGACTCAAAAAGTACTTAGAAAACAATTAATTAAAAAGATATACTTTCCTTCCAATGGTTGAAATCAATCAATAAGGCTATGGATCATTGACACAAAATATATTCATTTGATTAACATCATCAAAATAATTCCAGATCTAGTTTCATCTCAATAAGTCTGTTCTATCACTCTTTAAGAATTAGCAAGAATAAAACGTCAACCTTTCATTATTTCAATAATTTCTAATTGAATAATTGGCCAAGAGAACATAACTTTTCCCTTGCATTGCATATTAGATTAATTGGAACATAACTTTTCTCAATTAATCCCTTTTAAACTAAATAAACCTTTACCACTTTGGCTTAAGATCTATAAAGAATAAAGCATTAAGTCCTACTCACGATTACAGCAAGTACAAAGACAAGAAAGAACCTATCTTTGTAACCAATCAACCTTCTCTAAGAACATAGCTTTTCATTATATCCAATTGAAATATCAATCCCAAACTACCAATTATTAAACCTAGGAACATAGCTTTTCGCCAAGTCTAATATAGCAATAGATCCAAACGATTAAAGAATTACTGATCAATTAATTCAATAACAATTAAGATCATAATATAAAGCATAGAGATTGATAAATTATTCAATAAGATAAATCAAATTATAAAGAACAAAGATCTCCCCATATATAATTGATTGAATTCACCAAAGGAAAGAAAGTATAAGCGGATTAGCCACTCATGAATTGAATGGAATCCATAAGAACATAAAGAAACTAAGAAAACTTACAGACCACCAAGGAGTTGGGCGGCTGCCACAAAGAAAAGAGAGAAAAACTAAAACCTAGAAAACTAGTGCTTAGGTAGCTTAGGTTTTTCTATCACATAAGGTGGGTATTTATAGGAGGCTGCCTAGGGTTTAATTTAGAGTTAGAGAACACTTAAACTAACCCTAGGGACGTTTTAGGCTCTTGGTTACAACTTTGGGTCAGTCCAAATAAGCTTTATGGGCTTAATTTGGTGAAAATCGCAAGTCTGGCCTAAACTGCTACTGTCCAACAACTTCAAGGGCATTTTCATCCATGATAACGTCAGAACTGGGCTTCGACCAAAACACGAAAGTTGTAGACCTTGGATTTAGCTTTCCAACGGCTACTCATTTGCCTCATTCAGAGCTCTGCATCAAACGTTATGGCCAAAATACAGAAGGATCGCCAAATCTGAAAACAATTGAAGAAGCTTCAAGGAGAAGTGACGCATCATGGCTGTCTGGCGCGCGCGCATTGCCGGCCCCGACTCCCCCTGGGCGCCCATGTCAATGGCTTGTGCGCCCAGGGCGTTGCCCTCAGGCCCCAGGTCGCCTGCATCCATGTGCTGGGTGCCACTCCCAACTGGCGCTGGGCGCCCATGCGGCAAGCTTGGCGCCCCACCTAGTTTGCCTCGCGCCCCATGTGCTCCAGTGTTTCAACGCCATTTGACATGTCTTCTTGCCTTGAAATTCAACTTTGCTCCTTTGCTTCAAACTCTTGAAAATCAATCTTATGATGATAAAATTGACTCTTCAAGCTCTTCAATCACGATCATATTGGCTCCATTCTTCATCCAAATTGTCCTTGGAAAATATTTGTGTAAATAATCATCCAAAAGGCTCCAAAAAGGTGCAAAATTGGTGATTTTGCACTTTTCTTCACTTTAGCACCTATAAACACAAATATACCAAATATAAGGCATAATCAAGCATAAAATACCCAATAAAACATAGGAAAATGACCATAAAAATAGGGCATATTTTGGTCTGATCATATTTCCCCCACACTTATACTTTACTAGTCCCTAGCAAACTAGTGTTAATCCTAAGAAAACTAAAGTTAGTGTTAAACTAAAACAAATTATTGATTCCACTTTCGTAAGTGTACGACGGCACTTAGCTCGTGACGCAAGCCTTTAAACCTTTATACGTCTATAAAGGAGGAGTTATAGTCTCCTGAGGGTTTACTTAACTAGAACGATACCCACAAACATTATGAAAGCATTGACTAGAAATATCAATCTTTAAAAAAAAAAAAGTACTTCTAACAAATTAAGAATTTAATCTACATTTTCTAATCACATGCAATATAAGTTAGTAAAAATACAAAGACCATAAGATTCAAATCAACTATGCACAAAACCACTCCAAATAATAATGTAATTTCTAAAATCAACATACCTTGGATGAATTTGACAAGGAAAACTTACCATAGGCTTGTATATACATTTATATCCAAAGAGAAAGTAATATAATGGATATTCATCAAAGATTAGAATGGGTTAAAAGGATGGCTTATTTTTAAGAAAGCAAGGTTACTAACCTTAGAAGTGTTCATGATTAGGGGTTACTAACGCCCTTTTTCATTTGAGGTTACTAACACTCATTATTTTTCTAGAGGGACAATACTTCCGCATTTCATGCCTCTTATCCTCTTTCCAAGGGTTACTAACTCCTTTTGTTAAAGAAAAGAGTGACAACAATGGAATTTTTTTTTTCTTTTTTATTGTTTTTTTTTTTAAGCAGAAAATCTCTTCTCCTCTTTTCATGAAAACACTTCTTTTTTAAAAGATTTAGCTACCCTTCATACCCCCACAGTTTGTCTTTGACATATCCATGACAAATACTTCTATAAATTTACACAAGATTCAACACAAGTTCTAGAAGTAATACACTTGTCAAAACATTTTTTGGTATGAAAAACCTTATCAATTACACTTCTCAATCAAAGAATGACATTATACATAAGAAAATTTGAAAAATATTTTCAATGTATTTAAACTAAATTAATATCACATAAAACTATACTCATGGAAATTAAATCAAAACTTATTAGAAATACAAAATCATTTTCAATTTTCTTCAAAAATTTTGAAAAAATTATCTCTAGTCAATAGGATAGAAAAATGGATCTTTAAAATAGACTAATCTCTCCCCCACACTTAAAATACACATTGTCCTCAATGTATGTGCTAGTGAATTTGGACAAAAATTCAAAAACATGGTGTTTTTGAAATTTTGGAAAAATGAAGTGTACTAGTAAAACTTGACCTAGAAAGAAAGTGTTAACCCAATCTAACCAATCAAGTAAACATACAACTAGCAAGAAAACACAATAAGTGGGGTAATCAAAATGATGAAGCATATGCAATACACAATTCACAAAGAAACAATCTTGTAAATCAATCAAAGCATTGCATCAATCAAATCATTTAAAGCACATCAGTCTCATATAAGATCCAAAAAAACATATAACATAAAACACAAAAGCAAATATAAAGACAATAGAATACAAGTTAGACCTAAATGAAAACATAAACATAAATATGCATGCAATGTCATGAAAAATGCAATACACATGTCCTCCATAGAACAAGAGCTGACATCCCTTTTTCAAACACTTGGTATGCACTAGGTTCTCTTGTTGGGAGTCTTGACAATTCAAGCTCGCAAATCTAATGTAACTCCTCCAAGTGCTCCCAAATTATCCTCAACTAGCTCATAAATGATTGCCTACTCCTTTCAAACATCCTCTCACACAAATCCAAAGAATTCTCCAAATACCCATAACCTTAAAATTTTGAATTTCATGAGCTTATGGTGGGAAATTTGTTGCTAGCACAGTTGGAAATGTGTTTGTGAATGATAAAAAGGTGAAGAAATAAAATGTAAGTGGTGGGAGGATTAAAGTTGAGAGTGTTTAAGTTTTGAGGTATTGGGGAAAGTTAGAAATATTTTGAAATGGGTGATAGAGAATTGGAGATGGGTGGTAAAAATGGATGATGGTAGTTAAATGGTGGTGTGTTGGGTTGTCATGAGGTCGTTTCAACCTAATAGTCCCAATGCAATATGACTCCTAATTCTAATCAAACAAATGTCCAATGATTTGTAAAAATTCGAAAATCTAACAATTCATGAAAACTTGCTTTGTCCATAACCCAAAACTTCTCTTGCTATCTAAAGTTCTTGTCACTTAGGATTCTATGTGTATGAAGTGCATGAACTAATAATATACAATGAAATATGCATGTGAAATAATTCAAGTCAAGGGATAGGCAATCAATCTCACAACACAAAAATAACCATTAAAGCATAGGAGATTAAATTAAATGGAGTTGAGTTTAAGAAAGCTTCTCTATTTTCCAAATGTAAGCTCCATTTGCTTGCCATGTTCCTATAGTTGAACCTAAAAAGAAAGAAATGAAAACATGAAAATCTAAATCTATAAAAATAAAAAGAAACGAAAGAGAAAGTTGTTAGTCTTGGGTTGCCTCCCAAGTAGCGCCTTTGTTTAATGTCTTTGGCTAGACTTGCCTCCATCTCCCTTTGTTAAGGTGGATCTTGCCACTTTAGAGCAAAAATAAGGTAAGAATGGAAAAGAAAATTGTAAGGGCATCGAAAAGTGAAAAGAGATGGAAAGAGTTCACCAAATTCATCTTGATCAACTCCATGGATTGCGAGTGTAGTTAGAGCCATTGTTGTTGATGTAATTGGTTGGTGTCCAATCCTCTTTAAGCTCAAAATTGCGGTATTAGCCCAAGCTAACTTCGTAGACATCTCCTTTTCACCTTTGTACGATGTGGTTGCTTTGACAAAGTAGTCATTGAGTTTCCACTTGTCATTTGGAATCCCATGAATTCTAGGTTGCAAGAACGCTTCAATCCCCAAAAAGTCTTGCTCCTCACAATCCAAATTTTCAATCATGGCTTGGCTATCAACTTCTTCTTCCACCTTGGCATTCTCACACTCAATTGAGGGTGATTCTTCAATGATCTCCACGTTGTGTTCCATCTCCACTCGTCTCTCATGTGATATGCCATTCTCTTCACTTTCGACTAACACATTATTTGTTGAAATAGCTTCCACTATCTCATTCTTGCGTGTTGTCTCATGTGAATGATTATCCTCATCCAAAGCCATAATGTTGTCCTCTTCATCTTTTTTCTCCGCTTCTTGTATAGGTTTGGGGATGTTCAATGATGGAGATGATGCTTTACACATATGTGACAGTTTTACCATATGATCATAGAGCATTTGGTTACTTTCACTCATGTTCACAATCGCCTCGAGTAGCTCAGGAGAACGTTGATTTTGATTAACGTAAACATCAACCAAAACCTTCAATGCAGCGCATTGCGTCGTCAATTGGGATTCTAACGCTTCCAACTGAGCCAAGCTCTTTTCTATTTGAAAGGAAGAGTAGTCCATTTGTGATGTCAAAGTCCTACAATTCAAAGAAAAGTGATAGACTACGAAAAATAAAAATAAAGGAACAAAACAAAAATAAATAAAAGACTAGGTTAAGAAAATGATCCTTTGGCGTGTTATCATTCTTCCTCCCCGGCAACGGCGCCAAAATTGTGACCGGTCGTCAACGAATCACAAGATAAAATACCTCACAAAACCTCTCTTAGGTAGATAGGATAAGTAAGGGTTGATCACACAGGGAGGGAATAACTGAAAAATCACTTTCTAAACCTAATCTATGAAAAACACTTGAACAAAGATTGATTAGAAATAAAGCTTAACAAGTAATTAATTAAAGACAAAATAAAGACTCGAAAAGTACTTAGAAAACAATTAATTAAAAAGATATACTTTCCTTCCAATGGTTGAAATCAATCAATAAGGCTATGGATCATTGACACAAAATATATTCATTTGATTAACAATCATCAAAATAATTCCAGATCTAGTTTCATTTCAATAAGTTTGTTCTGTCACTCTTT
>AWWV01011535.1:0-25199 GCA_001974805.1 Corchorus capsularis
CCCCTAGTTCCATCCCTGCTTATATGGGTTGGGCTCCCCTCCAATGCAGCTAATGTCCAATGAATTCCAATAGACACTTGCATGATTGACACCTAATAAAAATAGATTCAACGGTTAAGATGAAAAGATGGAAATAACACTCATATCACAGTGTTATCTAATGTTTTAGTATTTTCTTTATTGCGTTTTCTTTAGTCCTGCTCTAATTACGTTTTCTCTCTTCTTCTTTTCTTCATGTTTTTAGATTTCTGCAAATTAAAAGAATCTAGAACAAAATCATCCATTTCTTTTAATCATTCTTCAATTTTTTTGGGCACCGGTAAATCTGTCCCTTTGTTATTCTCTTGTCTTGTTGTTTTGTTTTGTCTTACCTTTTTGTGTAAAATCTGATGAACTCCGAATATTGCTGAACCTGAAATATGCTCTTATTGAAATCAACCACCCCCAATGTTCTTGATTCATGGAAGCATGCTACAAATTCTGTTCGCAAATTCAATGGAATCACTTGCAAAGCACAAGGCTCGGTGAAGAAATTTGAGTTTTATGAGAACTTGAGGAAAACTTTCCCTCCAATAAGTTTCAAATCAGAAGCGCCAACATGTTCTTCCTTTAGATTCGATATGCCTGAAGCCTTTAATTCTTGGGTTCAATTTATTGAATGGTGCAATCACAGATGAGTTGAATAAGTGTTTAAAAGCTTCAATATTTAGAGCTCGGGAACAAGGTCCTTTTTCCAAATATATATTTGCTCTCAACGAGTTTAGCTCCTTTATTTGAGTAGCAATGGATTTTCTAGTACTTAGTTTCTCCATGGAATTCGCTTAACAAGTAACAACATGACCTGGTCTTGTTGTTTAAAGCTCATTCTGAAACTCTATTTTCCTTTCCTCTCTCTTTAGGTGATGTTGATGAAAGTGATTAAGTGAGAAGGAAGAGAGAAAACCGAATAATGTAAAACAAAACATTAGATAACGGTGTGAATGAGGATTATATAAATCTTTTAATCTGAATCATTGAACATATTTTTAATAAGTGTCAATTATTGATCGTGTCGTCTATGACCATAAAAATAATCCTCACAATTAACTAACTAGAATAGTTAGGGCAAGTAGGGGTCGAATCCCACAGAGAAGGTTTATGTGATGAACAATAAAAAGATAGAAAGATCTTTTCCAAAAATCAAACAGAAAATAGGGGATTGTAAATAACAATTATAAAGCAAACAATTAAACTAAAAATCAAAGCAAAGCAAATCTAAATCTAAATCTAAAACAGATTAATAAAGCAAACAATAATTAAACAGCATACTTCTTCACCAGTGGTATCATTCAATCAAATTAACTATGGATCCTCGATTTAAAAGGTGAATTTCGCATCTTATTCCTGACTGAGAACTGATATAGGTTTCCCAACATGTATTTTAGATAAGAGGCCGATTAGAGCTGCAGTTATCCCTATTATTCCTTTAGTGATCGATTACTTTCTTAGGGCTTAAAGATCACTTGAGAACAAAGCATTAAGAACAGTTAATTTACACACATGCCTACAAAGTAGAACCATACGAAGAGAAATTTCTCGCCCTCCGGTAGACAAATACCCATTAAGCAGCGATTAAACAAACCTAATTTGCTACATACAATCAAACTTGAGTGATTAATTCTAAGCCTGATCTAGCCATAGATCTTCCTCTTACATCGTTAGTGGCCACATAACTCAAATAAGATTCTGAATCATAAAATTTAAACAGGGTTTTGACTACTATCATCAAGAACTTAACACAAAATTATAAGTATAGAAATCACACCATAATCAATTGATTGAATTCACCAAAGGATCAGAAGTATTAAGGATTTAGCTACTCATGGATTTAGGAAAATCCATAAGAGGCATAAGAATACTTACAGAGGTAGGGAGAGGCAGAATCTCCCCTTTGAAACCCTAGGGATGTCGCACCCCTCTATGGCTAGAGAGGGTGTCGGCTTCTCCCTCTTCTAAAACTAGAGAAAAACCTAAAAACTAAAGAAAGGTAGAAAAAGAGAATTATCTAAAATTTGTGATGTGTAAAAGTATGTGATTTGTGATACAGGAGGTGGCTATTTATAGTGGAGGAATAGGGTAGGACGGTTTAGGCTTGACTTGGTATCCAAGTTGGATTAGGTGTCATCCTAGAGTAGAATCCAAGTTAGATGAGGACTCTAGAATTTTCTGGAATTTTCTGGAATTGTGCAGGAACTTCGACGTCGATTTCGGGCAGGAAGATGGCAAAACTGAGCTTTGCACTTCAAAAGAAAGTTGTAGAGCTCGAAGTTAGCTTTCCAACAGCTATTCATGGGCTTAAAATGGACATCTGAGCAGAAAGTTATGGCCTTTCTACGAAGACTGCGCTAAAACCGGGCTTATATCGCAAATCTACGGGATTATTGCGGGATTTGGATATTCTTTTGGATATTGGGCCTATTAATTGGGATTTTAACTCCAATTATAGGTTTATATGGGCTGAGTATATTCCCATATAAATAATCCAAAAATCCTCAACTTCAGGGCTTCTTCTGGACTTGGCTTCAATTCTTTACAATAAAACTCCAAATCTTCAATTTTGCTTCTTGAATTAATTCTTCAATTGGCTTCAAATCTTCAAAATATCTTCAATCACGAACTTCGCATCTTCAAATCTTTATTCCAAATGACTAAATCCATAGTTGAGTAAAAAGTCTCCAAAATAGCTCCAAAAAGAGTGAAAAACAATAAGTTTTCACTTTTCTTGTCTACAAGACCTAAAAACACAAATACTAACAAAATAGGGGTAAAATGCACATAAAAGAGGCGAAAAGTATATAAAAATAGCTATAAAAACATGCATAATTTGAGCTCGATCATAATTTCTACCACACTAAATCTTTGCTAGTCCCTAGCAAACTAGTGCAGACAAACAAAAATTAAGATTTAAGATAGTGAGTCTTGTTCAAATCTTTTGAAAAACTTTGAATCATATACATATATCAAGGATCAATTCAATTATGAAATCAGAATAACAAAGAATTTTAAGAGTATCCAATTCAATAGATCAAGATATAGCAAGCATCCTCATTCTTAAGTAACCATAATCAAAGTAGCTCAAATCACTTATCATTCATTACACCTATAACTACTTCTTCCAATAAGCTTATGTCTTCATCTTTATCTCTACTACTCAAACAATTGCATATTATAAATATAGATCAAGAATTTCGCATGGGTTATAATAGTTTTCAAAGGGTAATTTTATTTAGAAAAGTGAGGTTACTAACCTCAAAGTGTTCATGCTTAGGGGTTACTAACGCCCTTTATTTTATTTTTGTGAGGCTACTAGCACTCTAGAGGGACAATACTTTTGCCGATCCATGCCTCTTATCCTCTTCCCAAGGGTTACTAACTCCTTTTGTTTAAAGAGAAGAGTGACAACAATGGAGTTTTTAATTTTTTAAGGCAAAAGATATCTCTTCTCCTCTTGCATGAAAAACACTCTTATTAATTTTTTTTTTGAAAAAGATTTTTAAAATTACCCTTCTAATATAGATAGTCCCCCACACTTATTTTTGACATATTCATAAAATACTCTCATAAGTGTAGTTTCAATAAAAATTAAACATGAGTTCTAAAAATAGGCTATCATAGAAATAATTCATGGTAAGCAATTATCACAAACTTCAATTATACCTAATCTAAGAAATAAGATATCATACTATAAATAAATCAATGAATCAATCATTCTTAAAAATTCTAAGTATTGATCAATCAAAAATCAAATCAATAACTCAATATAAGCATATAAAATCAAAATTTTGTCAAAATTTTCGAAAAAATTATACCAATTTTATCAATTTTATGCATATAGACTCACTCCCCCACACTTAAAAGATACATTGTCCCTAATGTATTAACAAGCGTGGAAAATCAAAGCAAAAATAAATATGCATCTTTTAATCCTAATTAACCTATATATCCTATATCTATATGAATCGCATATCAAAGAAAAATCAATCAAAGCATTGCAAGAAAAAGATAGGGTTAAAGAAAGCTTCTCTATTCTCCAATCATAAGCTCCAATTGGATTTCTTCATATCGATGAAAAACTTCTTTTTCTCCTTTGGTATGGAAAATCCTAAAAAAGAAAAGAAAAATAAAACAAAGAAAAATATTATGGGTTAGTAAAAATATAATTAGGTTGCCTCCCAATAAGCGCCTTTCTTTAAGATCTTTAGCTAGACTGTCTTAAAGAAGGTTATTCTTCAAGGGTGAAGGAATTTTGGGTGTAATCCTTCAACAGGTCCTCGATAACTCTACTCTCTTCAATGATTTTGATAGTTTCAAGTTGAATTTTATCAAGATTTAAAAAGATCAAAGCATTACGATTTGGCGATGGCATAGTTGTAACTCGGCATGGCGCTGCTATGGCTCGTGGTGGCTCGGTAAGGCGCGCGGATGGCATGGCATTGGCCGGGCATGGTGCGCGGACATGGCCGGGCATGGCTTGGTGTCGACATGGATGGAAGCTTGCATGGTCGGTTGCGAGGTGCTGGTGGCGCGGCTTGGTGCGGACAAGGCCGAGCATGGCATTGGTGGCTGCGCGGCAGGAGCGGGCAAGGCCGAGCATGGCCGGGCAGGCGGCACCGATGGCGCGATAGTGACCTGGCTGGGCCGGGCAGGCGGCATGGCAGATGCTGGTGGCGTCCGGACATGTGGCTCGGGTGTGGCCGGGCTAGGCGCGGCAAGGCTTGATGTCTTGGCCGGTGTTGGCCGGCCATGTGATGTCGATGGCCGGGCTGCAGCCAGACATACTGCCTTGTGTGGCACGGGCTTAACCGGGCTGAGTCCTTGAGCAGCTTCCTTCTATGTATTGGTTATCATCTGGGCGAAATTCTCCAATATTTCGTATATGTCAACAGTGCTGTGATCGAACAGGGGAATATAGATCAGAGTGTTGACAGACAATCGATCAGAACCTCTTAATCCTTGGTAGAAGATTTGAACCAATATTCTTTGATCATAACCATGATGAGGGTGAGCAGCACATAGCTTCTTAAACCTTTGCCAAAATTGGGGAAAATTCTCCAATTTACTTTGAAGAATGCTTGCAATTTTAGCTCGATGTTCAAGGTCTATATCTTGTTTCTTAGTTGAATTGCTTGGTTGGTAGATCTTCAGGGGCGGTTGAACTTCTTTGTTGTTGACTTCTAGCTCCTTCTTAGCTTCTTTCGCTCGATCTTTCTTCTCATGGGAGGTTGAAGATTTCGTCCTCCGAGATAATTCTTCAAGGGCATAGAATGCATTCTCCGGGGTTCTTTCATGCAGTGGCTTAACACTGAAAGAATCAACAAGAACTCGATCTTTAAGTCCCAATCCTCCATAGAAGAATTGGATTAAAATTTCTTCCTTGAATCCATGATCAGGGCAACCGGCACACAGCTGCTTGATTCTCCTCCAAAATTGGTGGAAAGTCTCGTTGTAAAGTTGTCGAATGTCCATTATTCTTTGTCTTCCTTTGGAAATCCAATCAGGCTTTGTTGATGAAGAATCTTCAATGGCTCCTTTCTTAACAAACTTAGAACTTATAATATAAACAAAATTGTTAGATTTTAACGGCACTTGAGATGAAATTCTAGGGTGGATGACTTCACCATCGAATTCCATGGTCAATGAACCATTAAATACATCGATCTTGGTATGAGAAGTCTTTAGAAAAGGTCTTCCTAATAAAAGAGGGCATTGATCTTTCGAATATTCCATATCCATGATGAATATGTCGATAGGAAAAATTAGATGCTCAACTTTAATGAAAATATTCTCTAAAACACCTTTGGGATAAACCACAGATCCGTCAGCTAATTGCAGAATAACATCGGTATTCTTCAAAGAACCAAGATTTAAAGATTTATAGAAAGAATAAGGCATCACGCTTAAAGAAGCACCAAGATCAAGCATCACATTCTCTATAATACTTCTTCCAATAGAACAAGTAATAGAAAACGTACCTGGATCTTTGCACTTAGGAGGTAAACTCTTTTGAAACACAGCAGAGACATTAGCTCCAGCGCTTACCTTACCTTGTAATCATTTCTTGTTGGTACAAAGTTGCTTAAGGAACTTTGCATAATTCGGAATTTGCTGAATGGCATCAAGAAGTGGGATGTTGACCTCAACTTTTCGAAATATCTCCAAAATATCTTGATCATCATCTTCTTTCTTTGACTTCTTCAATCTTGATTGAAAAGGAATTAGGTTGGAATCGGCTTTAGGCTTGTTGGAATCGCACACACCTTTTCCTTTGGGTTGAGTTGCGGCATCATCTTTGTTTGAATCTTCAATCGGTGCAGCTCCTTTGTTGTTGGGTTCATCTTCAATCTTGATTTCGGCATGCTCTTGTAAATTTTCTTTGGTGTAGCTCGGCTCTCCTTCTTCTTGTTGATGTGCGGCAAGGTTTGGATAAGGGTCTTGTAACTCTTTTCCACTCCTTAAAGAAATTGTACTGACATTCTCTCTAGGAGGTATCTTTGATTGTGATGGAATCCTTTGTTGACCTTGTGTCTTGAGATCACTCAAATCACTAGCTAATTGACTTATTTGTTTTCTCATCATCTCCATAGCTTCTTTGATTTGTTGTAACTCGATAGCTTGTGTAGATTGAAAATTAGGTCTTTGGAAATTCGGCCTTCCTTGGTAGTTACCTTGGTTCCCATATTGTTGACCCGGTTGTTCAGGTCTCCAATAAGGTTCAAGCTTCCTTTGATAAGCTCCTTGTAATCCCACGGCATTGACTCCTTGCTTGTTGTCTTCCAAAGTAGCACAAACCCTTGGCACACTTGAAAGATTCGCATGGAACAAATCAGTGACCAAAGCGATTTGCTGATTCGTTTCATGAAGTTGTTGCTCCAATGAGGTGGAATAGGTAGAAACTTCATTAATTCTTCTTATTGGGCCTTCTCTTGAATAGTCTTCTCGAGATCCAAATTATTGAGTGTTTGCAGCCATATTTTCCACTAAAGACCAAGCTTCGATAGGAGTTTTGTCGATGAAGGCTCCTCCACTTGCAGAATCAATAGAAGATCTGTCAAACGGTAGTAATCCTTCGTAGGAAGTACTGGATCAGCAACTGTTCATTGATTTGGAGATTGGGGCAGCTCGCACAAAGTGTTTTGAAACGTTCCCAATATTCATGCATTGTTTCTCCATGGCGTTGCTTAATTCTACAAATCTCCTTCCTTATGCTTGATGCTTTATGTGCAGGAAAGTACTTTTCCAAGAACAGCTTCTTAAGGCTCGTCCAAGATGTGATTGAACCAGTGGGTAGGATGTACAACCAATCTTTTGCTCGGTCCATAAGAGTGAACGAAAAGTTCTTAACATGAATTGATCTTCAGGAATACCTTGAATACTTGTAGATGCACAGGCAATCTGGAAATCAGTAAGATGTCGGTGAGGATCTTCTCCAGGCAAACCGTGAAATTTGGGTAAAATCTGAACAAATCCAGATTTTATCTCCAAGTTTCCATTAGTATCTGGGTAACGAATGGCTAAGCGTTTGGCATTGACGTTTGGTGCAGCTAACTCTCTCAGAGTTTTGGGTTGTTCTTCTTCAGCCATGTCTTCTAACGATGTTGAAACAGCAGATCTAGGCGAACTAGATTGAAAACTTGAATTGGATGTCTCCTCTTCTTGTAATCGGCTTTGTGTCTTTTTCTTCTTCTGAAATAGTGTTCTTTCAGGTTCAGGATTGAATTCTAAGTCTTCAATACTACTACTTCTTGTTTTCGGCATGCAACTTCCTAGAAAAATCAAACAAAACTAAAAAGAAAAATTAGCAGTAACAGTTCTTAAATAAAAATTAAAAAGCAGAAATAGAAAAATAAGAATATTTTTTTATTTTAAAAAGGAAAAACGGAAAAGAAAACTTAAATATATTTTTTTAAAAAAATCGGAAACCCTAATTTTAAAAACGGAAAAATAATTTTTTTTTAAGAAAAATCGGAAAAACGGAAAAAATGTTTTATTTTTTTTAGAAAAAACGGAAAAAACAAAAACAAAAACTAATTCTTGGATCTAATCTCTCTTCACTTTTTCTAAATTCAATTCCCTTCCCCGGCAAGGGTGCCAAAATTTATGATCGTGTCGTTTATGACCATAAAAATAATCCCCATAATTAACTAACTAGAATAACTAGGGCAAGTAGGGGTCGAATCCCACAGAGAAGGTTTATGTGATGAACAATAAAAAGATAGAAAGATCTTTTCCAAAAATCAAACAGAAAACAGGGGATTGTAAATAACAATTATAAAGCAAACAATTAAACTAAAAATCAAAGCAAAGCAAATCTAAATCTAAATCTAAATCTAAAGCAGATTAATAAAGCAAACAATAATTAAAAAGCATACTTCTTCACCAGTGGTATCAATCAATCAAATTAACTATGGATCCTCGATTTAAAAGGTGAATTTCGCATCTTATTCTTGACTGATAACTGATATAGGTTTCCCAACATGTATTTTAGATAAGAGGCCGATTAGAGCTGCAATTATCCCTTTTATTCCTTCAGTGATCGATTACTTTCTTAGGGCTTAAAGATCACTTGAGAACAAAGCATTAAGAACAGTTAATTTACACACATGCCTACAAAGTAGAACCATACGAAGAGAAATTTCTCGCCCTCCGGTAGACAAATACCCATTAAGCAGCGATTAAACAAACCTAATTTGCTACATACAATCAAATTTGAGTGATTAATTCTAAGCCTGATCTAGCCATAGATCTTCCTCTTACATCGTTAGTGGCCACATAACTCAAATAAGATTCTGAATCATAAAATTAAAACAAGGTTTTGACTACTATCATCAAGAACTTAACACAAAATTATAAGTATAGAAATCTCACCATAATAAATTGATTGAATTCACGAAAGGATCAGAAGTATTAAGGATTTAGCTACTCATGGATTTAGGAAAATCCATGAGAGGCATAAGAATACTTACAGAGGTAGGGAGAGGCGGAATCTCCCCTTTGAAACCCTAGGGACGTCGCACCCCTCTATGGCTAGAGAGGGTGTCGGCTTCTCCCTCTTCTAAAACTAGAGAAAAACCTAAAAACTAAAGAAAGGTAGAAAAAGAGAATTATCTAAAATTTGTGATGTGTAAAAGTATGTGATTTGTGATACAGGAGGTGTCTATTTATAGTGGAGGAATAGGGTAGGACGGTTTAGGCTTGACTTGGTCTCCAAGACGGATTAGGTGTCATCCTAGAGTAGAATCCAAGTTAGATGAGGACTCTAGAATTTTCTGGAATTTTCTGGAATTGTGCAGGAACTTCGACGCCGATTTCGGGCTTGAAGATGGCAGATCTGGGCTTTGCACTTCAAAAGAAAGTTGTAGAGCTCGAAGTTAGCTTTCCAAGGGCTACTCATGGGCTTAAAACGGACATCTGAGCAGAAAGTTATGGCCTTTCTACGAAGACTGCGCTGAAACCGGGCTTATATCGTAAATCTACGGGATTATTGCGGGATTTGGATATTCTTTTGGATATTGGGCCTATTAATTGGGATTTTAACTCCAATTATAGGTTTATATGGGCTGAATATATTCCCATATAAATAATCCAAAAATCCTCAACTTCAGGGCTTCTTCAGGACTTGGCTTCAATTCTTTGCAATAAAACTCCAAATCTTCAATTTTGCTTCTTGAATTAATTCTTCAATTGGCTTCAAATCTTCAAAATATCTTCAATCACGAACTTCGCTTATTCAAATCTTTATTCCAAATGACTAAATTCATAGTTGAGTAAAAAGTCTCCAAAATAGCTCCAAAAAGAGTGAAAAACAATAAGTTTTCACTTTTCTTGTCTTTAAGACCTAAAAACACAAATACTAACAAAATAGGGGTAAAATGCACATAAAAGAGGTGAAAAGCATATAAAAATAGCTATAAAAACATGTATAATTTGAGCTCGATCAATTATCTATGTATGTATTGGAATTCACTGGACATTGGTTTTTTGGAGGGGAGCCTTACCCTGCTTATATGACACGTGAATGTAGCTTTCAATAGGATATAAAGTCATAAGTCATTAAATAGCTATAGCCTAATCTATTCGCAAAGGATTATTTATACATTATCTTATCGTATCAACCAAGGTTTTTAAAACTGGGTCGGCCATGGAACTAGTGAGGGTCGATGGTCCGATCGGTTCAACCGGTCCAACTACCGATCCAGTCTGATAAGGGCAATTGAAGTCAAAACACGATTTTTATATATAATAAATAATAATTGTTTCATAACAATAACATAAAAAGCTTTCTAGTAGAGTGGTTAAGTAGTTTATAAACTTTTTATTATTATGTTATAGGTTCAAATCCCACCATCAGCAAATCTTTTTACAAAATTCAAAATTTTAAAACTAAGTCAACATGTCAAAACCGGTCCGATTCTCCGATCCAACCGCCGGTTGAACCAATCAAAATCCAGATATTGCCTTTTTTAACAAACCGAAAACATGGTATATTGTCCGGACCGAAGAGGCCTTCATTACCCGGTTTAATCGGTAGAACCGACTAATCCGTTCTGATTTTAAAATCATGGTATCAACAAAGATAAATGATCCATATCTTTTTTTCCCCGAAAGTAAATAATTAAATCATCATTTAAAGGATAAATGGCATAACTCTGTCATTGTACAAGAGTCATAAAGACAACACAATCATTTCAAACTATACCATTAAAGAAAATTCTACGAAAGAGAGAATGTTGAAAAAAAAATTGTGTAGTAGTAGCTAGGTTACCCATGTGACGCAATGTCTAAATTTAAAATTCAACTTTTTCTAAATTTCAATCATTTTTCCACAATTCAAAATCACCCCAAGTTACATTCAAAGGGAAAAAGACATTTGGGACATCATGTAGAAAACAAAAATTTTGTCAATTTGCATAATGTTGTAAAACCCGACCCAGTGCATGACTCGCTGAGGTTGCTGGGTCACGGGTCAACCGTATCATCCGGGTCACTCAACCGGGTCAAATTAAGGTCTTTTTAATTAAAATATTAGTTTTCTATAAGATTAATATCAAACAAGTTGATCGGTCCGCGCTGACGCTACGAGTGTTCTTTTTTTTATTCATGAATTTATTACGTTAAACATATTAAAAAAACAAATTGACATGCAAAGGGTCTTCTTCTTGTTAGGATTTTGACCCAATTCCTAATTAGATTTGGTTTAGGATTTTTCTAGAGTTTTTTTATTGGTGGACAAGAATCCTAATAGAAAAGTGATTCTTTGAACCTAAGTTTGTGTTAGTATAAATAAGCAGTTTATGCTTAGTTTTTTGGTGTGTGAGAATATTGTGTGAGATTGTGAGAGAGAAAAAGCTGAGATAACTTTACGTTGTTGTGAGAGAATCACCCATATTGGGTTGATTACGATGAGAGTTTGCTAGAGAGATTGTTATGATTGTTGATTGTAATTAATTGATTTGATAGTGGAGATTTGTGGCATAGGTCCACAAGAAAATTTGCTTTGTTTTTTTTCGCTGTAATTATTTGTTTGTTTAATTCCTGTGATATCCGAAGTTACAACAAGTGGTATCAGAGCTTGGATGATTAAAGATGACAAAAAGCAGCGGATCAGCTTTGAAGTTTGAGATTGAGAAGTTTAATGGAACGAACAGTTTCAGATGTGGCAGAGTACAGTAATATATGTGTTAGTACAACAAGAATTGGGAGATGCATTTGAAACCGATAAACCTGCAGCGGTGAATGAGAACAGGTGGAAAGATATTCAACTAAAAGCAGTAAGTACAATTCGTTTGAATCTTGCTACTGAAATTAAGTATGATGTGTTAGATGTGAAAACTCCAAAGGAATTGATGGATAAGTTGGAGTCGATTTATATGTCAAAATCGATTACTAACATGTTGTGTTTGAAGAGATAATTATTTGGGTTGAAGATGAAAGTGGGAACAAGTTTAAGGGCACACCTAAACGAGTTCAATAATTTGGTTACTCGGCTGGCAAGTGTGGATGAAGTCATGAAAGAGGTTGATACAGCAGTTTTGTTGATTAATTCTCTTACCGACAGGTATGATCCTGTGACTAGAGCTTTGATGGTTGGTAGGAAAACCTTGAGCTTACAAGATGTGACTTATGCAATTTTTGAGTATGATAGATTGAAAGAGACTGAAAGGAAAGATTAAGAGAATTGTGCTCTCATTGTGGAGCGTGGAAGAACTAATGGAAGAGATTATAAGAATGATGCAAGATCAAAGGGTAGATTCAATGAAAGAGGAAGATCAAGTTCGAGACCAAGAGTAGATATGAGTAGCAAGGAGTGTTATTATTGGGGCACATAAAAGCCTACTGCAAGAAGTTAATGGAAGGTTTGGGGATTTCATGAAATCTAAAGAGAAGAATAAGGCTGGTGTTAATGTGGCCGCTGCTGATAGTGATGAATATTCTGATGAAGATGTTGTTTTGATGGTGCAAGAAGAAAAGAAAGACACCAGAGATATGTGGGTGTTTGATTCTGCTCGTTCTGAACATATTTGCACAAAGAAAGAATGGTTTTCGAAGCTTGAAAAATGTGATAAGCCTGTTTACATGGCTAATAATGGTGAAGAAAGAATTGAAGGTATTGGGAGTGTGAAACTTCGTTTGCATGATGGAAGTGATAAGATTCTTGGGAATGTGAGGTATGTTCCAAAATTTACAAGGAATTTGATTTCGCTTGGAAAGTTGGATAGCTTGGGTTATGGATATTCTTGCCGAGGTGGAGACTTGAAGATCACCAAAGGTTCGATGATTGTGATGAAAGGAGTGAAGAATTCGAAGAATTTGTATGAGTTGATTGGAAGCACAATTAGAGGAGATGGATCGGTATCTTCAAATCAAATTGAGAAGAAGGATGTGGATTTGCCAACAAAGAAAAAAGTTACTTTTGCAGATTTAGTTAAAGGGTGGAGCAATTAAGCTTTGATGAAGGAATTTGAGTCAAGGTGGAGATTGTTAGGGTTTTGACCCAATTCCTAATTAGATTTGGTTTAGGATTTTTCTAGAGTTTTTTTGATTGGTGGACAAGAATCCTAATAGAAAAGGGATTCTTGGAACCTAAGTTTGTGTTAGTATAAATAAGTAGTTTATACTTAGTTTTTTGGTGTGTGAGAATATTGTGTGAGATTGTGATAGAGAAAAAGCTGAGATAGCTTTATGTTGTTGTGAGAGAATCACCCATGTTGGGTTGATTAGGATGATAGTTTGCTAGAGAGATTGTTATGATTGTTGATTGTAATTGATTGATTTGATAGTGGAGATTTGTGGCATAGGTCCACAAGAAAATTTGCTTTGTTGTTTTCCGCTTTAATTATTTGTTTGTTTAATTCCTAGGATATCCGAAGTTACAACACTTCTTCGGGTAACAACAGTCGTATAAGAGAAGGCTTGTTTTTTTCATTTGAAGAGTTAAATGTGTGTTTATATATATCTTAGAGGCGGTGGACTTCGAATATTTCTTTCATGCTTTCTCACATGTTGGAAGCTGAATGGTGATTTTGACACTCTCCTTGTTTGATTGCCATTCATTGGGAATGTTTCTAATTGAACGTTTTCGAATGTTCTCGTTCTTTTTATCAATTAGTGTGTTTTAATGAGTGGAATGATGAAGAGGCAGGTGACGTTTCGACTGTTAATACAGAAGATGAATATCTTTCTTGGTTGAATTCATACGATTCTGAAACGGTTAAATTTTAATGGTTGTTTTCGCTGCTCTCAGGTTTTGGGTGTTTTTTTTCCTTAGTATTACTCATATTTTGAGTGTTTAATGGTGGACGGCTATTTCTAAAGAGAAAAGAAAAAACCGTAATTGTTTTTCTTTTTGCATTAAAAACCCTATTTGTTTATCCCGAATTCAGTTTTTCGATCAAAATAAGAATTTCCAAATTTGTTATGTATTTGGGACGACGAATAAGTCCATTTAAAAAAAAAGGCCTGTCTAGAATGGAGTTATGGACTGATCATATCTTCACTAAAGGACTTAACTTTATTCTTGTTTTTTTGGGCATCTACTTCACCAATTATATCACATATATAACCCATTTAATTTTTTTAATCAAGGATTTATCATCATTGAGTTTGTGATACATTGAGTTGGAATGGGGTTTTTTTTGAATGCACTCATTCGATTCTTTAATTTTTATGAAGAAATTCTATATTAGAGATTTTAAAACGTTAATGCTGCTAACCCACTAATATTTTTCTTAAACATTAATTATCTGTTCAGGCTGGGCTTAATAACAAATCTTTCTGATCTTTATTCATGACTCATTTATTTCCCCCATTACTAACATTAATTATTTTAAGCATTTTGTAGTTTTTTTTACAAAAAAGAACAATGGGAAAAAGGGAAAGGTAAAAACCAAACAGGGTTATTTCAGTAATGTATGAATTGGCAAAAGTCTAAAAAATTTTGTTATCTAGCTCCTCATTAATCCTTGATAGGGTTTTTTTTAGTAATTTCATTAGTCTATTCAAATAATGTGTAGTATTATGAAGAAATTCTATATTAGAAATTTTAAAACGTTAATGCCGCCTAACCCACTAATATTTTTCTTAAACATTAATTATATGTCCATGCTAGGGTTAATAACAAATCTTGTGATCTTTATTCATGACTCATTTATTTCCCCATTACTAACATTAATTATCTTATGCATTAAAAACCAAATAGGATTATTTCAATAATGTATGTGTTTATACCTCAATTTACAATATTGAGGGTAAATTGCTCTTTGCATAAAGTAAATTAAGATGAGTGGTCAGGATTTAATCAAAAATCTTGATGAAACTTAGTTTCTGCACCACCCTAATTCTGTCAGAATTAGGAAAAATCCTGTAATTAATGAATAAGGGCCAAAATTAATAATTAAATTAATAAATAATAACTATTTTTGGAATAATTATTATTAATTTCTCCTATAGTGCCGCCCCTGCCTATGGGTGTGGTATGACAGGCCTCAAGGGAGCAGCTTCCTGAGATACTGCAGCCTGATATGCAGGCAGAGAGTAAGGAAGGGAGTTGTATGCTACCTGACCATGCATGTGGGAGAAATTATCATGGAATAAAATAATCTAAGTCTTTCCCATACCCAGGGAAGGCTGTCATAGTCATAGGAAGCAGTCTCCTCACCTCTTGCACTGAGGAGGCAGAGGGCAAGAGTTTGTCAGCAAGTGAAACACTCACTGAACTAAGGGAGGCATGGGATTTTATCACTCACCCCCCTCATACGTGATCACCCTAGTATAGTGATCAGGCCGCCCAGCTAGTAGTACTCCCCTGGGAGGCAAATTTGCATTTTGTTCATTTAAGGACAAAAAGACGAAATCAAGGAAATTGAACTAGCTAGGGGGTGTGGCTCCAACAAGGGGTTTTACCATGATGTTCCTTGATACATGTAGTTCATCCTGGTGAAATTTCATCTCAAACAGACTTAAGATGAAAAACTTATGCTAGTTTTTCAGTTAAGGACAGTTTGGGGTGTCAAACCAACTTCTCTATGTTAAAGAGTTCGGTTTTACTTTGATTTTTTCCCATGGCTTTATGGAGATAATCTAAGTCTACTGGTGGAAAATCAGCTTCATTGGACTTAGGATGAAAAACTTATGCTTGTTTGTCATTTAAGGACAACCCGGGGAGAGAAACCTAGTTCACCATCAAGGGGAGCTCGGTTTTACTTAGAATTGTTTCCATTGTTTTTTGGAGAGAATCTAAGTCCTTTGGCAAAGTTTCAGCTCATTCAGACTTAAAATGAAAAACTTATGCTAGTTTTTCATTTAAGGACATTTTGAGGTGTGAAGTTCAGTTTGCTATGAAGGGAGACTCGGATCAAGCCAAGATTTTTACCATGGTCTATGGCTGATATACGAACCCTACTGGTGAAGTTTGGGCTCAATACAAGCTCGTTTGCAACTTTTACACTCTTTTCAGTTAAGGACAAAGTGGCTTTATCACCCCGGTTTAGCCATAGTTCTTAATTAAGAGATATTTTTATGATTTGAAGAGCTAAATATGGCTAAGTATGAGTAATTTCGTGGCTAAGGTACTTAGTTCCAAGACCTAGGGTCACCTCTCAGCCAATTAAGTGATTTCAGTTCCTTGGAAGTAACAGAGACTACACCTGATACAACAGATGTTATCCAGCACCTCATGGTACCTAGTACCTCATGCTACCTGGTACCATGAGGGGGAAGTCGCCTATCACACTTCCTGGAAGTTTCCTTCGACCAATCAGAAGAGTTCGACTTCCTCTGCAAGTAAAGCCCACCAGATTTTAGGCCCATGCCGCCCCCTATATAAAGGAACCAGTTCCAGAGCTTCAAAGGCAGTTCTCATAACTCACAAACATCACTTGTCTAAAAAACTTGCCCAGCGCAATTTTCTCTCAGGCTCCGTGCCTTTTTACTCTTGTTCATCATGAGTTCTTACTCGTTCTTTATATTTTCCTTGTTCAATCTTGTCTCCGGACGTAAAAACATCAATCTCTTGTTTGCTTTTGAAAAGACAGCAATCAAATTGCTCTTTTCCCCCTGTTTCAATCTCAATTTCAATCAATCTCCGCTCTTGAAGCGTTCTTTTTTAAGAAGTCTTACTCTTGTGGATCCAATGATTTAAATGCTCTGGTGTGACTTTGATCCAGTCCCCACAAATCACTCTGATCTTTTAATCTGCTGCGTTTTGCACCAGATCTTGTTGTTTACGCTCTCTTTGTCAATTTCAACAAATTGTTTGGCACGCCCCTATGCTGTCATTAAGTAGTTTCCGCAAAAACTCTCCAAAGAGAGTTTTGGCGCAACATCTCTTTTTGGCACGCCCGGTGGGACTCAACAAGGTTTGACTTCCTACTCAAGGCGTTTCCAAGAAACATCTTGCCCATCTCTCTTAATTTCATATTACTTTCTCTCTCTAGTCGGCGATCCCCGACTCTCTCTCTCTTTAGTCGAAAATGCCCACCTCTAGGAGGTCCACATTGACGGCTCCTTCCACGTTCTAGGTGGGACACAACATCTTGTCTTCCCATCTCAACATTTGAAGGCTTTCTTTCTACTTACTTTTCTCGCACTCTTACCACCTAGCTATGCCACCTAAGGGATGATCGAGCTAAAATTATGCATGTTTTTATAGCTATATTTATATACTTTTTGCTACTTTTATATATGTTTTTACCCTATTTTGCTAGTATTTGTGTTTTTAGGTCTTGAAGACAAGAAAAGTGAAAACTTATTGTTTTTCACTCTTTTTGGAGCTATTTTAGTGACTTTTTACTCAACTATGGACTTAGCCATTTGGAATGAAGATTTGAAGATGTGAAGTTCGTGATTGAAGATATTTTGAAGATTTGAAGACTATTGAAGAATTAATTCAAAAAGAAAGAATTGAAGATTTGGAGCTTATTTGCAAAAAGTTGAAGCCAAGCCCAGAAGAAGCCCGGAAGTTCAGGATTTTTTGGATAATTTATATGGGATTATATTCAGCCCATATAAGTCCATAATTGGAGTTAAAATCCCAATTCATGCCGATTGGACCCTCCAAAATATCCAAATCCCGTAATTTCCTGTAACTAGTCCTATTTGGAGTAGGATTCAGCGCAGTCTTCGTAGAAAGGCCATAACATTCTGCTCAGATGTCCGTTTTAAGCCCATGAGTAGCCGTTGGAAAGCTAACTCCGAGCTCTACAACTTTCCTTTGAAGTGCAAAGGCCAGATCTGCCATCTTCAAGCCCGAATTTCAAGTCGAAGTTTCTGCAGAAATCCAGAAAATTCCAGAATCCTCTTTTGACTTGGATTCTACTCTAGGATGACATCTAATCCAACTTGGAGTCTAAGTTAGAGCTAAACCGCCCTACCCCTTATTCCTCCACTATAAATAGCCACCTCCTGTATCACAAATCACATACTACACAATTCTACACTAGATACATAGATATAGTTTTATTCTCTTTTTCTACCTTTCTTTAGTTTAGGTTTTCTCTAGTTTTAGAAGGGGGAAGTCGACACCCTCTCTAGCCATAGAGGGGTGCGACAACCCTAGGTTTTCAAGGAGGAGAAATCGTCTGTCCTTAGTTCTGTAAGTATTCTTATGCCTCTCATGGATTTTCCTAAGTCCATGAGTAGCTAAATCCTTAATACTTCTAATCCTTTGGTGAATTCAATCAATTGATTATGGTGAGATTTCTATACTTATAATTTTGTGTTAAGTTCTTGATGATAGTAGTCAAAACCCTGTTTTATTTTATGATTCTGAATCTTATTTGAGTTATGTGGCCACTAACGATGTAAGAGGAAGATCTATGGCTAGATCAAGCTTAGAATTGACCACTCAAGTTTGATTGTGTGTAGCAAATCAGGTTTGTTTGATCGCAGCCTGATGGGTATTTGTCTATCGGAGGCCGAGAAATTGTTCTTCGTATGGTTCTACTTTGTAGGCATGTGTGTAAAATTAACTGTTCTTAATGCTTTGTTCTTAAGTGATCTTTAAGCCCTGAGAAAGTAATCGATTGCTGAAGGAATAAAAGGGATAACTGCAGCTTTGATCGGCCTCTTATCTAAAATACATGTTGGGAAACCTATACCAGTTGTCATTCAAGAATAAGATGCTTAATTCACCTTTAAAATCAATGATCCATAGTTAATCTAATTGAATCATACCATCGAAGAAGAAGTATGCTTTATAATTATTGTTTGCTTTATTAATCTGCTTTAATATTTAATTTCCAAAAATCAATTAGAAAATAGGGGATTAATTATATCAATTATAAAGAAAACAATTAAACTAAAAACAAAGCAAAGCAAATCTAAATCTAAAGCAAATTAATAAAGCAAACAATAATTATAAAGCATACTTCTTCTCCGATGGTATGATTCAATCAGATTAACTATGGATCATTGATTTAAAAGGTGAATTAAGCATCTTATTCTTGACTGACAACTGGTATAGGTTTCCCAACATGTATATTAGATAAGAGGGAGGTCAAAACTGCAGTTATCCCTTTTATTCCTTCAGCAATCAATTAATTTTTCAGGGCTTAAAGATTACTTAAGAACAAAGCATTAAGAATAATTAATTTTACACACATGCCTACAAAGTAGAACCATACGGAGAACAATTTCTCGGCCTCCGATAGACAAACGCCCATCAAGCAGCGATGAAACAAACCTGATTTGCTACCATAAATCAAACTCGGGGTTCAATCCTTATTTGACTAGCAATAGATCAATCTTAGTGGCCACAATAAGATTTAATCATAAAATAAAACAGGGTTTTGACTACTACAATCAAGAACTTAACACAAAATTATAAGTATAGAAATCTCACCATAATCAATTGATTGAATTCACCAAAGGATTAGAAGCATTAAGGGTTTAGCTACTCATGGACTTAGGAAAATCCATGAGAGGCATAAGAATACTTACAGGACTAGGAAGGAACGATTTCTCCTCCTTGAAAACCTAGGATTGTCGCACCCCTCTATGGTTAAAGAGGGTGTCGACTTCCCCCTTCTAAAACTAGAGAAAAATCTAAACTAAAGAAAGGTAGAAAAAGAGAATAAAACTATATCTATGTGAAAGTATATCTAGTGTGTGATTTGTGATACAGGAGGTGGCTATTTATAGTGGAGGAATAGGGGTAGGACGGTTTAACCTTGACTTGGACTCCAAGCTGGATTAGATGTCTTCCTAGAGTAGAATCCAAGTCAGAATAGGATTCTGGAATTTTCTGGATTTCTAAAGAAACTTCAACGGCATATTCGTGCTTGAAGATTGCAGAACTGGGCTTTGGACTTGAAAGGAAAGTTGTAGAGCTCGAAATTAGCTTTCCAACGGCTACTAATGGGCTTAAAACGGACATCTGAGAAGAAAGTTATGGCCTTTCTACCAAGACTGCGCCATTTCCTACTCCAAATAGGACTAGTTACGGGAAATTACGGGATTTGGATATTAAGCCCACAAATTGAGATTTTAACTCCAATTATAGGTTTATATGGGCTGAGTATAATCCCATATAAATTATCCAAAAATCCTTAACTTCCGGGCTTCTTCTGGGCTTGGCTTCAATCCTTTGCAAATAAACTCCAAATCTTCAATTCTTTCTTCTTGAATTAATTCTTCAATTGTCTTCAAATCTTCAAAATATCTTCAAGAAATCTTCAAAACACGAACTTCGCATCTTTAAATCTTCATTCCAAATGACTAAGTCCATAGTTGAGTAAAAAGTCCCCAAAATAGCTCCAAAAAGAGTGAAAAACAATAAATTTTCACTTTTCTGGTCTTCAAGACCTAAAAACACAAATACCTGCAAAATAGGGTAAAAACACATATAAAAGTGGCAAAAAATATATAAAAATAACTATAAAAACATGCATAATTTTAGCTCGATCATATTTTCCCCCACACTAAATCTTTGCTAGTCCCTAGCAAACTAGTGTAGACAAACAAAAATTAAGACTCACTATCTTAGATTATATATGCATTTATGTTCAAATCTTTTGAAAAACTTTGAATACATACATATATCAAGGATCAATTCAATTATGAAATCAGGATAACAAAGAATATTAAGAGTATCCAATTCAATAGATCAAGATATAGCAAGCATCCTTATTCTTAAGTAACCATAATCAAAGTAGCTCTAATCACTTATCATTCATCACAACTATAACTACTTCTTTCTATAAGCTTATGTCTTCATCTTTATATCCACTACTCAAACAATTGCATATCATGAATATAGATCAAGAATTTCGCATGGGTTATAATGATTTTTCAAAGGGTAATTGATTTTTAGAAAAGTGAGGTTACTAACCTCAAAGTGTTCATGCTTAGGGGTTACTAACGCCTTTTATTTATTTGTGAGGCTACTAGCACTCTAGAGGGACAATACTTCTGCCGATCCATGCCTCTTATCCTTTTCCCAAGGGTTACTAACTCCTTTTGTTTAAAGAGAAGAGTGACAACAATGGATTTTTTTTTTTAAATTTTTAAGGCAAAAGATATCCCTACTCCTCTTGCATGAAAAACACTCTTTTTAAGAAAAAGATTTTTTTTAAACTACCCTTCTTATATAGATAGTTCCCCACACTTATTCTTGATATATCCATAAAATACTCTCATAAGTGTAGTTTTAATAAAAATTAAACACAAGTTCTAAAAATAGGCAATTATAGAAATAATCCATGGTAAGCAATTATCACAAACTTCAATTATACCTAATCTAAGAAATAAGATATCATACTATAAATCAATCAATAAATCAAACATTCTTAAAAATTCTAAGTATCAATCAAAAATCAAATCAATAACTCAATATATATATATATATATATTTCAAAATTTTGTCAAAATTTTCGATAAAATTATGCCAATTTTACCAATTTTATGCATATAGACTCTCTCCCCCACACTTAAAAGATACATTGTCCTCAATGTATTAACAAGCGTGGAAACTCAAAGCAAAAATAAATATGCATCTTTAAAACCTAATTAACCTATTAACCTATATCTATATCTATATGAATCGCATATCAAGGAAAAATCAATCAAAGCATTGCAAGAAAAATTGAATGGAGTTAAGGTTTAAGAAAACTTAGGGGTTTAATCCAAGCATAAGCTCCATTCGATTTCTTGTAGTTGTTGAAAGCTCCTTTTTTCTCCTTCGATATGGAATCCTCAAAAGAAAAGAAAAATAAAACAAAGAAAAATTAAAGGTTAGTAAAAATATTGGGTTGCCTCCCAATAAGCGCCTTTCTTTAAGGTCTTTGGCTAGACTGCCTTAAAGAAGGTTATTCTTCAAGGATGAAGGAATTTTAGGTGTAATCCTTCAACAGGTCCTCAATAAATCTACTTTCTTCAATGATTTTGATAATTTCAAGTTGAATTTTATCAAGACTTGAAAATATCAAAGAACTTAAAGCAGCACGATCCGGTGGTGGCGCGGATGTAACTCGATTTGTAAAGCTTTTGGCTGGCGGTGGCTCGGTGAAAGCTTTGGATGGTGCGACATAGGCTGGGCTTGGCCGGGCATGGTGTGCGGACAAAGCCGGGCATTGCTTGATGTCGGCTCGGTAGGAAGCTTGCATGCACTGACCGGGCAGGTGGCGCGGTTGGAGTGGACAAGACCGGACATGGCCGGGCAGGAGGCGCGACAAATGTTGATGTCGCATGGGATTGGGCTGCATTGGCCGGTATCGTCCGGCCATGAGATGTCGATGGCCGGGCTATGGCCGGGCATGCTGGCTTGTGCGGCACGGGCTTAGCCGGGCTGAGTCCTTGGGCAGCTTCCTTCGGTGCATTGGTTAACATCTGGGCAAAATTCTCCAATATCTCGTATATGTCATCAGTGTTGTGATCGAACAGGGGAACATAGGTAAAAGTGTCGACAACCAATCGATCAGAAGCTCTTAATCCTTGGTAGAAGTTTTGAGCCAATCTTCTTTGATCATAACCATGATGAGGATTATCAGCACATAGCTTCTTAAACCTTTGCCAAAATTGGGGAAAACTCTCCACTTTGCGTTGAAGAATGCTTCCAACTTTAGTTCTATGTTTAAGATCTATATTTTTCTTCTCAGTTGAATTGCTTGGTTGGTCGATCTTCAGGGATGGTTGAACTTCTTTGTTGTTAACTTCTTGCTCCTTCTTAGCTTCTTTTGCTCGATCTTTCTTCTCTCTAAAGCTAGGGGGCTCAATTGCTTTAGACAAGGCTTCCAATGCTTCATATGCGGCATCAGGAGTTCTTTCAATGGCTCATTTCTTAACAAACTTAGAACTTATAACATAAACAAAATTGTTAGATTTCAAAGGCACTTGAGATGAAATTCTAGGGTGGATGACTTCACCATCGAATTCCATGGTCAATGAACCATTGAATACATCAATCTTAGTATGAGAAGTTTTTAGAAAAGGTCTTCCTAATAAAAGAGGATATTGATCTTTCGAATACTCCATATCCATAATGAATATGTCGATAGGAAAAATCAAATGCTCAACTTTAATTAAGATATTCTCTAAAACACCTTTGGGATAAACCAAAGATCCGTCAGCTAATTGCAGAATAACATCAGTATTCTTTAAAGGGCTAAGATTTAAAGATTTGTAAAAAGAATAAGGCATCACACTTAAAGAAGCACCTAGATCAAGCATCACATTCTCTATAATACTTCTTCCAATAGAACAAGTAATAGAAAACGTACCTGGATCTTTGCACTTAGGAGGTAAACTCTTTTGAAGCACAACAGAGACATTAGCTCCAGCGCTTACCTTACCTTGTAACCTTTTCTTGTTGGTATAAAGTTGCTTAAGGAACTTTGCATAATTCGGAATTTGTTGAATGGAATCAAGAAGTGGGATGTTGACCTCAACTTTTCGAAGTATCTCCAGAATATCTTGATCATCATTTTTCTTTGACTTCTTCAATCTTGATTAGAAAGGAATTAGGTTGGAATCGGTGTTAGGCTTGTTGGAATCGCACACACCTTTTCCTTTGGGTCGAGTTGCGGCATCTTCTCCCTCTTTAACTGTGTTTTGCGCAGCTTCTGTGTTATTGGGTTCATCTTCAATCTTGATTTCGGCAGGCACTTGTAAATCTTCTTTGGTGTAGCTCGGCTCTCCTTTAGCTTGTTGTTGTGCGGCAAGATTTGTATAGGGTTCTTTCAACTCTTTTCCGCTCCTTAAAGAAATTGCACTGACATTCTCTCTGGGAGGTAGTTTTGGTTGCGATGGAATCCTTTGTTGACCTTGTGTCTTGAGATCACTCAAATCACTAGCTAATTGACTAATTTGTTTTCTCATCATCTCCATAGCTTCTTTGATTTGTTGTAACTCGATAGAAATAACTTGTGAAGATTGAAAATTAGGTCTTTGGAAATTCATTGGCCTTCCTTGAAAATTACCTTGATTCCCATATTGTTGACTAGGTTGCTCAGGTCTCCAATAAGGTTCAGGCTTTCTTTGATAAGCTCCTTGTAATCCCACGGCATTGACTCCTTGCTTGTCTTCCAAAGCTGGGCACTTATCAGTATAGTGTCCTTGGGAACAAATACCACAAACCCTAGGCACACTTGAGAAATTTGCTTGGAACAAATCAGTGAGCATAGCGATTTGCTGATTCGTTTCTTCAAGTTGTTGCTCCAATGAGGTGGAATAGGTAGAAACTTCATTGATTCTTCTTGTAGGGCCTTCTCTTGAGTAGTCTTCTCGAGATCCAAATTGTTGAGTGTTTGCAGCCATGTTTTCCACTAAAGACCAAGCTTCGACAGGAGTTTTGTCTATGAAAGCTCCTCCACTTGCAGAATCGATGGAAGATCTGTCAAACGGTAGTAATCCTTCGTAGAAGTACTGGATCAGCAACTGTTCATTGATTTGATGATTGGGGCAGCTCGAACAAAGTGTTTTGAAATGTTCCCAATATTCATGCATTGTCTCTCCAAAACGTTGCTTAATTCCGCAAAACTCCTTCCTTATGCTTGATGCTTTATGTGCAGGAAAATACTTTTCCAAGAACAACTTCTTAAGGCTCGTCCAAGATGTGATTGAACCAGTGGGTAGAAGGTACAACCAATCTTTTGCTTGGTTCATAAGAGTGAACGGAAAGATTCTTAACATGAATTGGTCTTCAGGAATAACTTGAATACTTGTTGATGCGCAGACAATCTGGAAATCTGTCAGATGTCGGTGAGGATCTTCTCCAGGCAAACCGTGAAATTTGGGTAAAATCTGAATAAATCCAGACTTTATCTCAAAGTTTTCAGTTGTATCTGGTTATTGAATGGCTAAATGTTTGGTATTGACATTTGGTGTAGCTAACTCTCTCAGAGTTTTGGGTTGTTCTTCTTCAGCCATGTCTTCTGACGATGTTGAAACAGCAGATCGAGGAGAACTTGGTTGAGAACTTGAATTGGATGACTCTTCTTCTTGTTGTAATCGGCTTTGTGTCTTATTCTTCTTCTGAAATAGTGTTCTTTCAGCCTCAGGATTGAATTCTAAACCTTCTATACCACTACTTCTTGTCTTTGGCATGCAACTTCCTAGAAAAATCAAACAAAACTAAAAAGAAAAATTAGTAGAAACAGTTCTTAAATAAAATAAAAAGAAGAAACAGAAAATAAAAATATTTTTTTTATTTTAAAAAGAAAAACGAAAAG
>AWWV01011536.1:0-53051 GCA_001974805.1 Corchorus capsularis
AAAACAATAAAAATTTTTAGAGTAGATTAATTCTTGGATCTAATCTCAAATCCCTTCAATTCCCTTCGCCGGCAACAACGCCAAAAATTTATGATTGGTCATCAGCAAATCATAAAAATAATCCCCATAAAAACTAACTAAACTAGCTAGGGCAAGTAGGGGTCGAATCCCACAGAGAAGGGTTATAATCATCAAAGGAAAGAAAAATCTTTTCCAAAAATCAATTAGAAAATAGGGGATTAATTATATCAATTATAAAGAAAACAATTAAACTAAAAACAAAGCAAAGCAAATCTAAATCTAAAGCAAATTAATAAAGCAAACAATAATTATAAAGCATACTTCTTCTCCGATGGTATGATTCAATCAGATTAACTATGGATCATTGATTTAAAAGGTGAATTAAGCATCTTATTCTTGACTGACAACTGGTATAGGTTTCCCAACATGTATATTAGATAAAAGGCCGGTCAAAGCTGCAGTTATCCCTTTTATTCCTTCAGCAATCAATTATTTTTTCAGGGCTTAAAGATTACTTAAGAACAAAGCATTAAGAATAATTAATTTTACACACATGCCTACAAAGTAGAACCATACGAAGAACAATTTCTCGGCCTCCGATAGACAAACGCCCATCAGGCAGCGATGAAACAAACTTGATTTGCTACCATAAATCAAACTCGGGGTTCAATCCTTATTTGACTAGCAATAGATCAATCTTAGTGGCCACATGATCGTGTCGTCTATTACCATAAAAATAATCCCAACAAATAACTAACTAGAATAGCTAGGGCAAGTAGGGGTCGAATCCCACAGAGAAGGTTTATGTGATGAACAATTAAAAGATAGAAAGATCTTTTCCAAAAATCAAACAGAAAACAGGGGATTGTAAAATTAATTATAAAGAAAATAATTAAACTAAAAATCAAAGCAAAGAAAATCTAAATCTAAATCTAAATCTTAAATCTAAAGCAAATTAATAAAGCAAACAATAATTATAAAGCATACTTCTTCACCAGTGGTATCATTCAATCAAATTAACTATGGATCCTCGATTTAAAAGGTGAATTTCGCATCTTATTCTTGACTGACAACTGATATAGGTTTCCCAACATGTATTTTAGACAAGAGGCCGATCAAAGCTGCAGTTATCCCTATTATTCCTTCAGCGATCGATTACTTTCTTAGGGCTTAAAGATCACTTGAGAACAAAGCATTAAGAACAGTTAATTTTACACACATGCCTACAAGTAGAACCATACGAAGAAAAATTTCTCGCCCTCCGGTAGACAAACACCCATTAAGCAGCGATCAAACAAACCTAATTTGCTACATACAATCAAACTTGAGTGATTAATTCTAAGCCTGATCTAGCTATAGACCTTCCTCTTACATCGTTAGTGGCCAGATAACTCAAATAAGATTCAGAATCATAAAATTAAAACAGGGTTTTGACTACTATCATCTAGAACTTAACACAAAATTATAAGTATAGAAATCTCACCATAATCAATTGATTGAAATCACCAAAGGATCAGAAGTATTAAAGATTTAGCTACTCATGGATTTAGGAAAATCCATGAGAGGCATAAGAATACTTACAGGACTCGGAGAGGCGGAATCTCCCCTTTGAAAACCCTAGGGACGTCGCACCCCTCTATGGCTAGAGAGGGTGTCGACTTCTCCCTCTTCTAAAACTAGAGAAAAACCTAAAAACTAAAGAAAGGTAGAAAAAGAGAATTATCTAAAATTTGTGATGTGTAAAAGTATGTAAGTGTAAGTGTGATTTGTGATACAGGAGGTGGTTATTTATAGTGGAGAAATAGGATAGGACGGTTTAGCCTTTTCTTGGTCTCCAAGTAGGATTAGGTGTCATCCTAGAGTAGTCTCCAAGTTAGATGAGGACTCTAGAATTTTCTGGAATTTTCTGGAATTGAGCAGGGACTTCGACTTGAATTTCGGGCTTGAATATGGCAGATCTGTGCTTTGCACTTCAAAAGAAAGTTGTAGAGCTCGGAGTTAGCTTTCCAACGGCTACTCATGGGCTTAAAACGGACATCTGAGCAGAAAGTTATGGCCTTTCTACCAAGACTGCGCTGAAACCGGGCTAATATCGCAAATCTACGGGATTAATGCGGGATTTGGATATTATTTTGGATATGGGGCCTATTAATTGGGATTTTAACTCCAATTATAGGTTTATATGGGCTGAGTATATTCCCATATAAATAATCCAAAAATCCTCAACTTCAGGGCTTCTTCTGGGCTTGTCTTCAATCCTTTGCAAATAATGCTCAAAATCTTCAATTTTGCTTCTTGAATTAATTCTTTAAACCTTCAAAATATCTTCAATTACGAACTTCGCATCTTCAAATCTTCATTCCAAATGGCTAAATCCATAGTTGAGTAAAAAGTCTCCAAAATAGCTCCAAAAAGAGTGAAAAACAATAAGTTTTCACTTTTCTTGTCTTCAGGACCTAAAAACACAAATACTAGCAAAATAGGGTAAAAACACATAAAAATAGCAAAAAGTATATAAAAATAGCTATAAAAACATGTATAATTTGAGCTCGATCACCACAATAAGATTTAATCATAAAATAAAACAGGGTTTTGACTACTACAATCAAGAACTTAACACAAAATTATAAGTATAGAAATCTCACCATAATCAATTGATTGAATTCACCAAAGGATTAGAAGCATTAAGGGTTTAGCTACTCATGGACTTAGGAAAATCCATGAGAGGCATAAGAATACTTACAAGACTAGGAAGGAACGATTTCTCCTCCTTGAAAACCTAGGGTTGTCGCACCCCTCTATGGTTAGAGAGGGTGTCGACTTCCCCCTTCTAAAACTAGAGAAAAACCTAAACTAAAGAAAGGTAGAAAAAGAGAATAAAACTATATCTATGTGAAAGTATATCTAGTGTGTGATTTGTGATACAGGAGGTGGCTATTTATAGTGGAGGAATAGGGGTAGGACGGTTTAACCTTGACTTGGACTCCAAGTTGGATTAGATGTCTTCCTAGAGTAGAATCCAAGTCAGAATAGGATTCTGGAATTTTCTGGATTTCTAAAGAAACTTCAACGGCATATTCGGGCTTGAAGATGGCAGAACTGGGCTTTGGACTTGAAAGGAAAGTTGTAGAGCTCGAAATTAGCTTTCCAACGGTTACTAATGGGCTTAAAACGGACATCTGAGAAGAAAGTTATGACCTTTCTACCAAGACTGCGTCATTTCCTACTCCAAATAGGACTTGTTACGGGAAATTACGGGATTTGGATATTAACCCCACAAATTGAGATTTTAACTCCAATTATAGGTTTATATGGGCTGAGTATAATCCCATATAAATTATCCAAAAATCCTTAACTTCCGGGCTTCTTCTGGGCTTGACTTCAATCCTTTGCAAATAAACTCCAAATCTTCAATTCTTTCTTCTTGAATTAATTCTTCAATTGTCTTCAAATCTTCAAAATATCTTCAAGAAATCTTCAAAACACGAACTTCGCATCTTCAAATCTTCATTCCAAATGACTAAGTCCATAGTTGAGTAAAAAGTCTCCAAAATAGCTCCAAAAAGAGTGAAAAACAATAAGTTTTCACTTTTCTTGTCTTCAAGACCTAAAAACATAAATACTTGCAAAATAGGGTAAAAACACATATAAAAGTGGCAAAAAATATATAAAAATAACTATAAAACATGCATAATTTTAGCTCGATCCGTGAGCTAGCTGAGAGGGGTGCCATAGATGAAGAAGCAGTTATTCCCTACAGGAGACTAGCTATGAGAGCTCTTACCATGGACTATGATGATGAGTTTGAACTCTGTAGTATTGATGAAGATTCATACTATAGAAAGTTCCCTTATCAAGTCTTGCAAAAGAAACTTAAAGATTGGCCTTCGCACAAGGCCACTCAAGACATACTTCACATCGAGGAAGGCATGTCTCCATGGAAAATATCTATCTTGCTTGAAAAGGCAAAGTTAGATAAAGAAAAGAAAGAGTTTGAGGCTGAGAGACATAAACATGTCGAAGCTAAAAACCTCCTCTTCAAAAGACAAGAAGCCATAGATGATGCTTCTAGACAACTCCTTCAAAAGATCTTTATCAAAGAACTTAAGTTAGAAAGGTCTCAGAAGATTCAGGATGGACTATTGACTTCCAACATGGGAATTGACAATGCCATTCCTGAAGAAAATACTGAACCAACTTCATCTGATCAAAACTTGGTATGCGATGAAGATGTGGAGGGTTCCTTGGATGCCTTGAGCCTGGAAGAAACCTTGGCTGCTGAGGACTTTGACAACAAATCTGTTGATTCATTTACTTTTGGGCAGTCCATGGTTGACCTCAATCATACTATCCTTACGCCCTCATATACATTCGCTGCTAAGTTGAAAGAGCAAGTGGAATCATTTGAACCACCCTCTTATCAAGAAGTTGAGGATGTCACTAAGGTTCCTCAAGAAGAAGACTCGGGGCCAACAACTCAGATGACTCTAAAGCTATGGTTTTCATCAAGCTTGATGAAAGTCCCACATGCCATATCAAGCCTTTGTACATCAAAGCGCATGTTGATGGCATCCCTTTAAACAGAATCCTTGTTGACAATGATGCAACAGTGAACCTCATCCCTTTCTCATCTTTGAGAAAGCTTGGAAAAAGTACTGATGACTTAATCCAATCAGATGTTACCGTGAGTGACTTCTCTGGCACCATTAAGAAAACAAGAGGCATATTGCCTGCTCAACTTACCATTGGGTCTAAAACGTCCCTTTCTGGATTCTTTGTAGTTGATTCTTCGTCAACTTACAACATGTTGCTAGGGAGAGATTGGATTCACTCCAATTGGTGTGTACCTTCATCTTTACATCAACTTCTGATGTTTTGGAATGGTACTGAAGTTGAAGTAGTCAAGGCTGACAATAGGCCTTTCAAAGTTGAGTCTCATGCAGTTGATGTGAGATTATACAATGGAAGTACTGGACCTATACGGTTCATGGGCGAGGACAACTATGGACAACCCTACCCAATTATCTCCACTCGAGAAATCGACCAAGAAGCCTTGAAAGAGGCAATGGAAACTCTTGTGCGGCCTGATGCCTTGATTCCATTCAAGCCACTTCCATGTGCTCCCATCATAGAAGAAGTTCTATGAGTACACAACCTGAGAAGGTTGTGTTGGCCAACGATACCTTGAAAAAGTTATCGGCTTTGGCCTTAAATATGAAACTTCAAAGCTTAGAGGACTCAACCGCCCCATCAACTAATGCGGTTTATCAAGACTTAGACGAGATCACCATGGAAGAACTTGATCGTGCTCCCATGAAACTTGACGATCTCAAGGCTGAGGTGCAAGACCCTTTACTTGAAGTGAATCTTGGCACTAAGGAAGAGCCTAGGTCGACCTAAATAAGTCAATTGTTGGCCGAATAAGACAAGCCACGCTTTGTAGCCCTGTTAAAGGAATACAAAGATTGTTTCGCATGGGACTATGACGAAATGCCTGGCTTAAAACGTGATTTGGTAGAGCATCGTCTCCCAATCACTAAAGGTTACCATCCCTATCAACAACCTCCTAGAAGAATGGATAATGACGTTGTTCTTAAAGTTAAAGAGTAAGTTGAAAGGCTCCTTAAAACAGGATTCATCCGTACCGCAAGATATGTTGAATGGATATCAAACATTGTTCCTGTAGTTAAAAAGAATGGTAAAATCAGGGGGTGTGTTGACTTTCATAACTTGAATGCAGCCACCCCCAAAGACGAATATCCTATGCCTGTTGTAGATTTGCTTGTGGATGGAGCCGTCCAACATAGAGTGTTATCATTCATGGATGGACACAGTGACTACAACCAAATCTACATAGCGGAGGAGGATGTTCCAAAGACTGTTTTTCGTTGCCCAAGTGCAATTGGCCCTTTTGAGTGGGAAGTCATGCCCTTTGGACTCAAAAATGCTGGTGCAACCTATCAACGAACAATGAATGCCATCTTCCATGACATGATTCAAAAGTTCATGGAAGTTTACATAGATGATGTTGTTTTAAAGTCACATAATCACCTTGACCACATTGATCATCTAAGCCGCTCGTTCGAAAGAATGAGGCAACATAGCTTAAAAATGAATCCATTGAAATGTGCTTTTGGTGTTAGTGCAGGTAACTTCCTTGGATTTTTGGTTCATCAACGAGGAATTGAGATAGATCAAAACAAGGCAAGGGCTATCTTACAAGCAAAGCCGCCTACATCCAAAAAAGAGCTACAACGTTTCCTTGGACATGTGAACTTTTTACGAAGATTCATTTCCAATACTGCTGGTAAAACCAAGGTGTTTTCACCGCTGTTGAAGTTGAAGGATAAGGAAGAGTTCCAATGGAATGATGAACATCAAGAAGCTTTCGAGGCCATCAAGAAGTACCTAGCTTCGCCTCCTGTTTTAGTTCCTCTTAGGAAAAATCAAACTTTGTACTTATACATTTCAGCCATTGAATCCTCTATTAGATCCTTGTTGGCTCAGGGTATAGGCAAAGGAAAGGAACAAGCAGTGTACTACTTAAGTAGGACTCTTACTGATGTAGAAACCAAATATAGTCCTATTGAAAAGATTTCTTTGTCACTCTATTTCGCAGCAATAAAACTTAAATATTACATGCTTTACTTTGATGTCTGTATTATTGCTAAAACTGGCGTGGTTAAATACATGCTAAATAGGCTTTTCTTAGAGGCCGTTTAGGGAAGTGGTGCTTAGCACTCTCCGAGGTTAGCTTCAAATACATACCTTAGAAAGCAGTCAAAGGTCAAGCCATTGCAGACTTTTTGGCCGACCATCCTTGCTTGGATCTGGGGAGGAATTTGAAGATTCAAACTTCGTCATGGAGGTGTCTTTGATACCATGGGAATTAGAATTTGACGGCTCTAGCACGGCTAACTCAGCAGGTGTGTGGATCGTAATCACTTCTCCTGATGACGACTACACCATGATGTCGTTTCATCTAGACTTCAATTGTACTAACAATCAAGCTGAGTGTGAAAAGCTCATCATTGGTTTCGAGTTACTTAGGGAAATGAACGTATTCACAGTACACATTAAAGGAGACTCTCTTTTGGTTATTAACCAACTTACTCGAGAGTTCAATTGCACAAGTCCATCTTTGCTACTATACTATGCAGTGGCAGTGCAATTGTTAGAAAAATTTGATGATGTAAGGATAGAACATGTCCCAAGACATCGGAACGAAGCTGCGAACATTGTTGCGCAGCTTGCTTCTGGTATTTCCTTCCTAGACGACATCTGGAGGAAAGTAGTAAATGTTGAAAGGAGAAGCATGCCTTCAATATTCACTATGGATAATGTACTTGAAGTACACAACATAATACACAGGCTTGATGATTGGCGCCAACCTTTTCTTGATTATCATAGACAACCATCAATAAAGTTTAGTAGGAGAATCAGAACTTTGGTTGTGCACTATACCGTCTTGGCTGATGAGTTGTACCGAAGGGACTTAGACAGATCTTTAATGAGATGTCTAGGGGACGAAGAAGCTAAGAAGGTCATCAAGGATGTACATGAAGGCTTGTATGGTGCACACAAGCTGGTAGAAATATGAGATGGCTTATACGCCGTCATGGCTTTTACTGGCCAACCATCATGAAAGACTGTGTGGAATTTGCCAAGGGTTATCAAGCTTGTCAAAAGTATGGTTCTATTTGGAGACTTCCATCAGAAGAGCTACATTCTATAATAAAGTCTTGGCCGTTTAGAGGATGGGCAATCGATCTCATTGGAAAGATTTACCCACCTGCTTAGGGAGGAGTTTGCTTTATTATAACTGCCACAAACTACTTCACTAAATGGGTGTAGGCTAAGGCTCTGAATGGCATAGCTCATAATGATATCATGAAATTCATCAAGGAACATATCATCTATCACTTTGGAATTCCTGAGACACTCACTACCGACCAAGGTACTAACTTTGATGGTGATATCACAAGGAGTTTGGAAAGAAAATTCGGCCTAAAGTTCACTAAGTCAATGCCATACTACGCGCAGGCAAATGGACAGGCTGAAGCTTTGGACAAAGTAATGATAGGCATCATATAAAAGATGATAAAAGACAAACATGGTAAACGGGACCATGTCTTGCCAAAAGCCCTTTGGGCATACCGCATGTCACAGCGTTCAAGTAATGGGGTGAGTCCTTTTAGTCTAACATACGGCCATGATGCGATGTTCCTATGGAACTCTTGGCTAAGTCAGCCAGAGTTGCATTTCAAAATAACTTGCAGTGGCACGATTATAACGATGCCATGATGATTGAGCTGGAAGACTTGGATGCTGAAAGGTTGGAAGCTCTAAATCATCTACAAGCACAAAAGAAGAAGGCAGAAAGTTGTTACAACAAAAAGGTTCTGACGAAGCTTCGTCGAAGGTGAACTAGTGTGGAAAGCTTTCTTGCCTCTTGGATCAAAGAAACGTGGAAAGTGGTCTCCTAAGTGGGAAGGACCATTCCGTATTAAGAAAGTGCATCAGAATGGTGCCTATTGGTTGGAAGATGAAGATGGGGATTCCCATAAGAAGTTCATCAATGGGCGTTACCTGAAGAAATACTACCCAAGTGCATGGGAGGCAAAATCTGATCCAAGTCCAGAGCTTGAGATGGAGGAGGAACCAGATGAAGTGGCTATGGCTCAATTCACAGCCACTTGCTTCAGTGAAGTGTAGTATAAACACACACGCTTCGTGGACTTAGCCACCCCAATTGCGTTTCTGCCTCTTTAAAATAAAATCAAATATTTTTATTACTTATTTAGTAATAAAGATTTTTAAAATTTTTGCCACTAGGTACTATAGATGGTGAAATTACTAGCTAAAAGGGGAAAATTCCATCACTAAAGTTTGTACAAGTGTTGTAGAGTTTACTTCATTTTAAAATTTGGCCTTAGTCAAATAAAGGGGGCCGAATCTCCTAAGGATTTTGGGCTATTTTGCTTCAAAATAAATCCTAAGTATTTTTAGTCTTGGTGGTTTTGTCACAAGGCCATGAGATTGAAATTGACAAGGATTTTGTTTAATTTAAATGGCTAAAATAAATAAAGGCCATTAAATTTAAAGTTGGCTAAAATCCATTGCCACCAATTCAAAACAAAACATAACTTGTTTGAAATTGAAATAAATCCATGAAACAAAATCTTAAAGTCATAAAATTACTTGAGAAAAGCAAACATGGAAAATAAAGTCCTAGACCTAGGACTAAGGAACTACTCTTCCTCATCAGATACCTCAGCTATCTCTTCCTCCATGTTGTGGAAGGGGTCATCTCCATTGTAAACATTGAAGTAATTGGGAAGCTGTGCCTTCCAAGATTGGAAGATGTTAGTCAACTGATCCAGTTGGTAGTACTTAGCACCCAATTCTTCATTGGTTTCCTTGAAGTCATCCAGGGTACCAGCGGCTTCCTCAAGCTGCTTGCACTTCACTATGATTGCCTGCTCTCTATTGGCCTTCAAAGAGGCAAGTCCATTCTCAATAGCCACAACCTGAAGACTTAAGCTCTTCTAGCAAGGCCATGAGTTACCTCTCATCCTTAGTACGAGCAGCTATTTCATGAAATTTCACTATTTCAAGTTCAAACCCTCCAAGGTATGTGAGATAGTCAGCCCTAGCTAGATGGAGTTGAGCCAAGGCCGTGGAAGGGAGATTGTACTCAGCAGCAAACACCTTGAAGTGAACAAGAAAATCACGCCAGAATTGGACAATGTGAGGTTCAACCCTGAGAGAAGCACATCGGGTATCAATAGCCCTCTGAATGGTGTCAGTATCCTTTTTCATAGCAGCTTGTTTGGCATTCCCAAGGAAGATGTCAATGTCTCCAATAGCAAGCTCAAGTTCAAAGTTGGAAGGAGGTTCTGCAATAGGATTTCCTACACAACAAAAATTAACAAAGTTGTTAGTACAATTTTTGTTAATAAGTTGGTGAAATTTAAATTTTACCACCTAAAATTATGTCATAATTTTTATTTTGACAAAAATACTAATTATGGCTGCCAAATTTTAATTATGTTAATAATTTTTAGAAATTAAAATTAATTTTTGGTCATAAGGCCGAAAACCCTAAATTGCATACCATCCGAATTGCAAATTTTGCAATTAAGGATATGGCTTGCTAGGGTTTAGATTTTTAGCAAAATTAAGTCTCATACTTATGAAATTTAGTTTAATTAAACCTAAACCTAATATTTATTTTTGGCTAATTTTATCAATTAAGTAAAAAATAACAAAATTCCAACCCTAGGGGTACAATTGCAAACCGCACAAATTGCAATTTTTGCAATTTGGGGCCGCGGTTTGCTAGGGTTTTGGAATAATAAAATTAGGATAATATACTTGAGTGTTGTGACCTAATTAACCTAAATAAACCCCTGATTTTTGGCTTAATTAATCAATTTTGCCTAAATCACAAAAACCCTAATCTTGCAAACTAGCTAATTTGCCGCCAAGTTGCAATTTTTGCAAAAAAGGCCTCGGCATATTAGGGATTGTTTGCTTCATAAAATTAGGTTTATGTTTATGTGATATGACCTAATTATATGAATTAACCCCCTGAATTTTTGGCTAATTTTGTCAAATAGTCCGAAAACTGCAAAATTCCTAAAACCCTAGGGACTAAATTGCATGCCGCCAAAACTATTCTAGTTTTTGTAAATTAGGGTTGGTGGCATGCTAGGGTTTAAATCCTTATCAAATTAGGTTTGTATTTACCTAATTACAACCTGATTTTATGAGGATTACAACTTATCCTAATCAATTTTGGCTTAATTAAAGTCCTAAGCCTAATTGAAGTTGGAATTTTAGCCAATTAAGGCCGAAAATTCCAATTTGGGTTTGGAAACCCTAATGTCGACCTTAACAGCCCCTATGTCGACATAATTAGCATGTTTCATGCTTTATTCTTCATGAGATTATGCAGCAACTTGTTGATTAAAAGATCTATGGAAAAAATCAAGCTCTAGGCCGAAATCTATATGGTTTTAGCTAGGGTATTTTGCTAATTTCTTAACTTAATTAATTTGATTACTAAATCAAGTTAATTATCTATTTTCCAGCAGCCATATGACATGAGATTTACCATCAACGTCGACATAAGCATGCATCCTAACTAGGGTTTACGGCATGAAAGGAAAATTGATGAATTAAAGTTCAAAAATTGAAATTTCATGAAGTAATTACCTTGGTCGTGTGCCGATTTGGGATCAATCACCATGGAGTTGATCTTTGGCCTTGGTTGTGCCGAATTGGAGCCTCCATCATGAGAGTTTGATCCAAATTGCTTAGCCCTTGCCAAAGATTGAGAAGCCTCCATGAACAAGGAGCTGCAGCTTTGAATTGTTAGGCATGGAAGAGAGCTTTGATGGAGGATTTTTGCTTTTAACCTTGGAAGCCATTGATGCTTGAAAAGTGGCTTAAATTTTCGGCTAGTAGGGTTCCAAGAGAGCTAGGTCGACGGTGCTTAGGAAAATAGAGGAAAAGACTTTGGCCCAAGACCAATTTCCTTAAATACAAGCTCAAATCCTTTTTAAACCAAGGACTTAAGCTTGGGGGGGCATTGTTTATACCTCAATTTACAATTGAGGGTAAATTGGTTTTTGCATAAAGTAAATTAAGATGAGTGGTCAGGATTTAATCAAAAATCTTGATGAAACTTAGTTTCTGCACTACCATGATTCTGTCAGAATTAGGAAAAATCTTGTAATTAATGAATAAGAGCCAAAATTAATAATTAAATTAATAAATAATAATTATTTTTTGAATAATTATTATTAATTTTTCCTAGAGTGCCGCCCCTGCCTATGGGTGTGGTATGACAAGCCTCAAGGGAGCAGCTTCCTGAGATACTGCAGCCTGATATGCAGGCAGAGAGTAAGGAAGGGAGTTGTATGCTACCTGACCATGCAGGTGGGAGAAATTATCATGGAATAAAATAATCTAAGTCTTTCCCATACCCAGGGAAGGCCGTCCTAGTTATAGGAAGCAGTCTCCTCACCCCTTGCATTGAGGAGGCAGAGGGCGAGAGTTTGTCAGCAAGTGAAACACTCACTGAAATAAGGGAGGCGAGGGATTGATCACCCTAGTATAGTGATTAGGCCGCCCAGCTAGTAGTACTCCCCCAGGAGACAAATTTGCATTTTGTTCATTTAAGGACAAAAAGGCGAAATCAAGGAAATTGAACTAGCTAGGGGGGTGCGGATCCAACAAGGGGTTTTACCATAATGTTCCTTGATACATGTAGGTCATCCTGGTGAAATTTCATCTCAAAAAGACTTAAGATGAAAAACTTATGCTAGTTTTTCAGTTAAGGATAGTTTGGGGTGTCAAACCAACTTCTCCATGTTAGAGAGTTCGATTTTACTTGATTTTTTCCCATAGCTTTATGGAGATAATCTAAGTCTGCTAGTGGATAATCAGCTTCATTGGACTTAGGATGAAAAACTTATGCTAGTTTTTCATTTAAGGACAACCCGGGGAGAGAAACCTAGTTTTTCAGCTCATTTAGACTTAGAATGAAAAACTTATGCTAGTTTTTCATTTAAGGACAGTTTGAGGCGTGAAGTCCAGTTTGCTATGAAAGGAGGCTCGGATCAAGCCAAGATTTTTACCATGGTCTATGGCTGATATACGAACCCTACTGGTGAAGTTTGGGCTCAATCCAAGCTCGTTTGCAACTTTTACACTCTTTTCAGTTAAGGACAAAGTGGCTTTATCACCCCGGTTTACCCATAGTTCTTAATTAAGAGATATTTTTATGATTTGAAGAGCTAAATATGGCTAAGTATGAGCAATTTCATGGCTAAGGTACTTAGTTCCAAGACCCAGGGTCACCTCTTAGCCAATTAAGTGATTTCAGTTCATTGGAGGTAACGGAGACTACACCTGATACAACAAAAGTTATCTAGCACCTCATGGTACCTAGTACCCCATGCTACCTGGTACCATGAGGGGGAAGTCGCCTATCACACTATGAGGGACGCCTCATCCTCCTCTCCTCACCCTCCTATCACCTGCTGCAGCAATCAGAAGGAGAAGTAAGCTTCACTGCAACTTCCTTGAAGTTTCCTCTGACCAATCAGAAGAGTTCGACTTCCTCAACAAGTAAAGCCCACTAGATTTTAGGCCCATGCCGCCCCCTATATAATGGAATCAGTTCCAGAGCTTCAAAGGCAGTTCTCATAACTCACAGACATCACTCGTCTAAAAAACTTGCCCATCGCAATTTTCTCTCAGGCTCCGCGCCTTTTTACTCTTGTTCAACACGAGTTCTTACTCGTTCTATATATTTTCCTTGTTCAATCTTGTCTCCGGACGTAAAAACATCAATCTCTTTTTTACTTTTGAAAAGACAGCAATCAAATTGCTCTTTTTCCCTTATTTCAATCTCAATTTCAATCAATCTCCGCTCTTGAAGCGCTCTTTTTTAGGAAGTCTTACTCTTGTGGATCCAATGATTTAAATGCTCCGGTGTGACTTTGATCCAGTCCCCACAAATTGCTCTGATCTTTTAATCTGCTGCGTTTTGCACCAGATCTTGTTGTTTACGCTCTCTTTGTCAATTTCAGCAAATTGACTGGCACGCCCCTATGCTGTCATTAAGTAGTTTTCGCAGAAACTCTCCAAAAAAATTTTTGGCGCAAGAGTATGAATTGGCAAAAAAACCAAAAAATTTTGTTATCTAGCTCCTCATTAATCCTTGATGGGGTTTTTTAGTAATTTCATTTGTCTATTCAAATAATATGTAGTATATATATATATATTAAATATTTGTATATTAAGAAAATGAGTTTGGTGCAGTGACAAAGGTGTATATTTTTACAAAACAGTTTCGTTTCTAAATTTGTCAAAATATGTGAAATGGACTCTGCATATGTATATATATATATATACACTTTTTTTTGAGATAATATATATATATATATATATATACACACACTTTTTAGATTAGATATATATTGATAAAATGTGACGTATATTTTTTTAAAAAAATGTTAGTTAAGTGATCGAGATTTGTGTAGGTACATAATGATTTAATTTTTTTTTAGGTAAGAATCATTTTCGTTTCTTGAAGAGATTGGGATTAAAAACGCATAGGAAGACCCGTACATCGCTACATGATTAGCTACATTACCGAAACGCTAATTTACAACAAACCACAAACAAACCCAGTGAAATCTCATTACAATTTAAATAATTTCTATACCCAAACATCTAAATAAGAATTCAACCTAAACTAGAAACTATAACATAAATAAACTACCTACCTACCAAATAAACAAACAAATTACAAACAAAGTCATATTCCGTAAGAGTTGAACCCAACATCTCATGATCTAGGTAGGCTGGAACTAAAAATCCAGTACTATACCATCATGCCAAATGCCTGATGACCATAATAAATCTTATTATATATATCAAAACTATACGTAATGTATTAATAATGCACCATACTTATCATACGATTAGTATCTTATGAATACTTATCGGAAGTGGTTACATTCTGCCTTAGAAAAAAAAAAAAAAAGAAAGAAGTCGTTACATTGATAATTTTTTTCTTTTTGGTTATATATTAATATTACGATCTTATAACATTAAACAAGGTTTATTATTATCATTCAAAAATGTTGAATTTAAATTCGAGTAATAATTTTTTTTTGGCAAAAAAAAAAGAATCTCTTGATAGGCATCATTAATTATAAGGACTCTCAGTCCCCCACTCTCTTATACCATAAAGACTCCATGGCGAGGAGCACAGTTTCTCTGATCAGTAATGGTAGTAATTAGTTTTTGTTAGTTACTTTCATCGATCCTTGTTTTTCTTTAATGAAGCATTAAAAAAAATCTTCTCGAAGTAAAATATGGCTAATCAGGGATACCAAACCATAATATAAATGGGATATTAAATACAGATTAAAATATGGCTAACGAGGGATATACCAAATGATAGGCACTTATTTATCTTGATTATTTATGCTTAATTTGATAATTTTTAAGTGCATATCTTGTTTAATTGATATTTAATTGCTTTGTTTTTGTCTTATAGGTACTTTTGGACATGTTAATGATAAAACAAGACAAATCAAGGGGATTTTATGAAGAATTTGGAGAATACTTCAATGTATGAAGTCTCTGAGCCTTGTCGCATGCGGGAAGGCATCCATGCAGTGTTTAGGGAGCCTCTGGACGAATAAACTTTATGATGCATGCCGTGAACGGGGAGGTTCTTAACAGATTGCGATTTTTGACAAATTTTCCTATTTTCAATGGGTTTTTCTCCAGATTTGACCTTAAATTAAATCCCATGACTTATGGGCTATGTCAAGTCTAAAGTTAGCTATGTTCTAGTCTTTTATTTGAAATTTATTTATTTATTTATTTCCTAGTTATTTTAGAATTAGGTTTTAGCCCCTATATAAAGGGTGCCTTTCTACACAATTAGATCTATCTCTCATAATCTTTATCTATCTCTCTTCTACTCTTTTTGTTCCTGGTTTTCATCATATGAGATAAGTTTCTCTCTCCAATTCCATGCTTAGACTTTTAGGTTGATTTGTGAGATTTAGGTTCTTAACCTGATTATTTATCTTGGTATTTTATGATTTCAGATTTTATCTCTATGATTTTATTCTTCTAATTGATTTGGTGGCCAACTTATTAATTAGGATTATAAATCAATTGCTAGTTGGAATTCTATACCGTTTGGTTAGATTTCACATGTTAGCAACTAGTTGAATGAGAGGGGTTATCGAAAGATAGCTGGAAATCACTAGGAAATCATGGATGCAAATTGAATGCTTACCCGTTTGGGGAGTATTATTTGTGTAGGCTATAGTTCACTATACTTAATGTTGTTGAACCTTGAGTTCTATTGTGCGTTTGCCATAGGGTTAGGACCTCAATTAGGCTAGTTAATAGCGTTCGCTTTAATTAGTATTGTGGTAAATTCATGGGATTAATTAGCGTTTGTTGTTAATTTACACCTTCTATCTTGATGAATATGTTAATATCTTTTGTTACAATGATCAGATCAACCTGAATAGTCTATGCTTGGGATAGAGTATTTATTTATCTTGTTACTTAATTTTATTATTTTCTTGTTTATTTATTTTTATTGTTCACTTAATTCATACAACCCCAAAAATTGTTAGTTTTAGGATTAATTTTGAGTGGAGTAGTTTACACAATTCTGTGTGGGATCGACCTGAACTTACCCTGTCTATAGGATAATTTAGTTAATTTATTTTCGGTGGTAAACGACACTCATGAAATTTTGGCGCTGTTGCCGGGGAGTTTGTTTGTTTTACTACTTTACTTTATTTTTGTGTTTTTGTTTTTTTTTCTTTTTGTAACTTTGCAGGTTTAGGCATTAGGCGCTGCTATACAAGTCACCCCTTCATTTGAGGCTTGAAGGATATTGGAAAAAATCTGGTTTCCTCATTCCTTAAACTTATGTTCTATTTTCTTTATTATGGAGCAATTTAACGCTTATGATGGATTTTCTTATTACGAACCTTATTACAACCATTGTTCTTACAATTCTGGTTATGAAGATTATCCACCATATGAGCAGCATGGAGATCAATATTTTCATAGTTCCTACTATGAACCATATGTAAGTTATCACCAATTGGAGGAACAACAAATTCAGTTCTCACAACATGTTCGAACACAACCAACAAATCATGAGCATAACTCGAATTTGGAAGCAATCTTGCAGAAGTTGACTGAGAATCTGTTGAAAATAGATCAAAACTTGTTGAGATAAGATGGGGAGCTCACAAACATTAAGAATCAAATAGGGGAGCTCACAAACCTTAGGAATCAAATGGGGCAACTTGTTGCTTCCTTAGGAAGGATCGAAGTTTTCCTCAACGCCCTTGAGGCAAAAGAAAATGAAGCATGGGAAGTGAACCAAGGTGAGAATGAAGCTGAAAAAGAAGTGAAAACAAACACTGTTTCAACCTTCGTAGAGGTCAAAGTGACAACTGTCCTAGATGAAATTGAAGATGAACTCCTTCAGCAAATCCATCTCAACTCCTTCCTAAGCCAACTTTAGTGGAAATTTCACATCCGAAGCCAATATGGTTGACATATCTCCTCCAATTGAGATTTAGAGATGTGAGAATCAAGATTTCCTAGGGATTGAGAAGTTTTTGAAGTTTGGGTGCTTCAATGGTAATTCATATTACGAATGGGTGACAATGGAGCCATTCTTTAAGAATGATGATGCCTGCAAGTTTCGCAAAGTTGCCAAGATGCTGAGAATTCAAGAGGAGTCTAAAGTCAATTTCTTTCACTCGACAGAATCTCTTGCACAAACCCACCACGGTAACAAAAAGGGTAATGGCTTTACTCGCCATTCATGGAGTTCCTTTAAGCAAAATTGGTGACTTCTTTCCATATCTCTTTAAATTGCTTTTATTCTTATATTTGCATATCTTTGAATTTTATTCATATTTGCTTTTTGCTTTGAGGTGGAAAGATCCTCCTTGAGGAATTGAGAATGGGAAGGTCTAGCCAAAGACATTAAAGAAAGGTGCTTGTGGGAGGCAACCCAATTTTTATTTGTTTTTATTCTCTTAATTTTTTATTTCTCATTGTTTTATTTTATTAATTTATCATGTGTAGTGCATTTGTTAGTAAAATTCATGGTGGATAGGTTGAAAAAGCGAAAAATGAAGTCAAAGTAAGCCATGAGGCTAGATGTGCACAGCAAGGGTCTTTTGCCGTACACGGGGTGGTCCATAGTGAAGAGAGAGCTTCTGAAGCTGCCCGCTGCAGGGAGGCCCCCTTGACATGAACGGGGAGCCCCAGACTCAACTCGGAGTGCAGCCTCCACCACCATGATATTTCCTTCCCAGTTTTGAGCATTTGAATGTTGTATATTGCTCTACTACAAGGCTACTTCGTTCTTCATTATACACAGGGGAGTGTTCTTAGAATTAGGATTGCATATAGTTCTATTTTCTTAGTTTTTAATTTTCTCTTTTATTTTCTTAGATTACTTTCTTTTATGCAAGTTTGATCTCTTGATTAATGTATGCAAAGCATGATTTGAATGAATAAATGAACTTTAGTTGATTAAGGATGCTGTTTTAGTCGACTAATGTTCTATTAAAATGGTTAATGCTTATTTTACATATGTTCTGATTATGTTGCAGCAATTGCATAAATGATTAACCACCCATATGTATGCATTGTTTCAATATGTGCTTTTCATTCATTGTTGTGATTTGAGCATTCAATCTAAGCACACATGAGGACAATGTGTAACTTAAGTGTGTGTGTGGTTGGGGGGGGGGGGATCTATTAGTTTTAGATCCAAGAGTGACATGGAGGTCATTTTTCGAACTATTTTGGATTAGTATTTGCATGAATGAAAAGTTTTTACAATGTTTTCAATAGTTAATTTGAGTTTGTTGATGAGATGGACAAATGATGAGAGAAACTTTTTCTTGTTGATTCTTAGTAAAGGCTTTTCTCTTTCAAAATTTAGCAAGTGATAAGTGATTTTTAGTATAAAAAATGGATTTTCAAGTGATTTTATTCCTTGAACTTGTATCCCATTCTTTCTGAGTCAAAAGAAAGCAAACAAAGACCCCTTTGAGCTTCATTTTCTATTCTTAATCATAAATTCCATTGGTTCTTGATAAAGTGATTCAAAAGAGTAAGGGGGGGATGTTTATTGAGATATATAGAGGAAAAGAGATACTTCTGATCTTACCATAGTTGTCACTCTGAAAAATGAAGTAATAAGAAGGAAAAAAGAGGATAAGAGGCATGGTATAGAAATGAGGTATTGTCTCTCTAGAAAAAAATAAGCACCAAAAAACAGAAGCGTGCAAACAAGTTCAAAAGTGCCAAGTAATTATACAAATCAAATTTAAAGGTACGAGTGGAGAATGTGATACGGAAGTAAAGGAAAAGTATGCAAGAAAGCATGAATGAACCCATTGATGGGCTATTAGCCCCAAAACTGCCCATATACATAAACTTTCTTACACTCTTTTTCTTTTCTTTAAGACTTGTTTTTACTCATGAGCCTATTTCTTATCTTTGGTTGTTATTACTTTGTCTCATTGATAGGATGGAAGTACAAGTTTTGGTTGAGTATACACTTGATGTTCGTTGGTCTACAATGATGGAATGCTTATTTACTTGTTGCTTCTAGATTGAGATTTGAAAGTGCTTAAACATTGATTGGAAAACTGTTTTGAATTGTTTGGAACATATTGAGACTTGCTTGAATGTCTTTGAAGATATTGTTTTTGCTAGCTTTGTGAGTGTAAATCTCTTTCAAAACACTAGAAAGATCTCTCTAATGTCTCTATCCTAAATGTTTGTGGGTATCGTTCTAGTTAAATAAACCTCAGGAGACTACAACTCCTCATTTATTGTCTTCAATTAAAGGTTTAAAAACTTGCATCTTGTGCTAAGTCCATACACCTACGAAAGTGGAATCAAAACTTGCCTTAGTTTTAGTTTTTAGTGTTTTATTTAGTTAGCTTGGCAAGGCCTAAGTGTGGGGGAATTTGATAGGCACTTATTTACCTTGATTATTAATGTTAATTTGATAATTCTTAAGTGCATATCTTGTTTAATTGATACTTAATTGGTTTGTTTTTGTCTTATAGGTACTTTTGGACATTTAATGATAAAACAAGACAAATCAAGGTGATTTTGTGAAGAATTTGGAGAAGACTGCAATGTATGAAGTCTCTGAGCCTTGCCTCATGCGGGAAGGTATCCATGCCGTGTTTGGGGAGCCTCTGGACGAATAAACTTTCTGGTGCATGCCGTGAGCGAGGAGGTACCTTTGCCGTGAACGGGGAGGTTCCTGACAGATTACGATTTTTGACAGATTTTCCTATTTTCAATGGGCTTTTCTCCAGATTTGACCTTAAATTAAATCCCACGACTTATGGAATATGTCAAATCTAAAATTAGCTATTCTTCTAGTATTTTTAGGATTTCAAACTTATTTATTAATTATTTATTTATTTCCTAATTATTTTAGGATTAGGTTTTACAACTAGAAATATCTCTCATAATCTTTATCTATCTCTCTTCTACTCTTCTTATTCCTGGTTTTCATCATTATGAGATAAGTTTCTCTCTCCAATTCCATGCTTAAACTTTTAGGTTGATTTGTGATATTTATGTTCTTAACCTGATTATTTATCTTGGTATTTTATGATTTCAAATTTTATCTTTATGATTTTATTGTTCTAATTGATTTGGTGGCCAACTTATTAATTAGGATTATAAATCTATTGTTAGACCTGGCAAATTGTGTAATGATACGACATTACGAGATACGTTTAGTCGAGTTCGTGTTTGGCTTATCGTGTCTCGTATCTGAATCGTGTCAGACACGATTAAGATTATCGTGTTTCGTGTTGTAATCGTATCTTGACACGATTAACACGTTTAAAACACTAATGACACACTTTAGTAACTAGGTTAACACGATTACACGAAGGCCTATGACATGACACGGAAAAGACACGCCTAGAATTGACTTTTAAAGAATTATGTTAGCTACTTTGCTAGAATTGATATTTATGGACAATTGTCTTTATACTTTAAAATTAGATATTTCTAGCTCTAATTATGAATCTTTTAGTTAATTGAAATATTTGAAAAATGTAATCGTGTCAAACGTGTCTTGTCGTGTCTTGACCTGTTAAATGGCTTAATCGTGTAAACAAGTCTCGTGTCCCGTGTACACGTTTAAAAACAGTTCTCGTTTTTGTGTTTCCATTTTGTGACACTATTAATAATCGTGTCGTGTTCGTGTCATACCCTATATGTGTGTATACCCTATGTAAACACGACAGGAGACACGACACGTTACACGAATTGCCAGGTCTATCTATTGCTAGATGGAATTCTATACTGTTTGGTTAGATTTCACATGGTAGCAACTAGTTGAATGAGAGGGGTTATCGAAAGATAGTTGGAAATCACTAAGAAATCATGAATGCAAATTGAATGCTTGCCCGTTTGGGGAGTGTTATTTGTGTAGACTATAATTCACTATGCTTAATGTTGTTGAATCTTGAATTCTATTGTTCGTTTGTCATAGGGTTAGGACCTCAATTAGATTAGTTAATAGCGTTCGCTTTAATTAGTATTGTGGTGAATTCATGGTATTAATTAGCGTTTGTTGTTAATCTATGCCTTCTATTTTGATGAATATGTTAATATCTTTTGTTTCAATGATCAGATCAGCCAGAATAGTCGATGTTTGGGATTGGAGTATTTATTTATCTTGTTACTTAATTTTATTATTTTCTTGTTTATTTATTTTTATTGTTCATTTAATTCACAAAACCCCAAAAATTGTTAGTTTTAGGATTAATTTAGGTTGAAGTAGTTTACACAACTCTCTATGGGATCGACCTGAACTTACCCTGTCTATACAATAGTTTAGTTAATTTATTTTTGGTGGTAAACGAGAACCATCACCAAACCATAATATACTAAATGGGATACTAAATACAGAGTAAAATATTTGAATATCTCTTTTTTTTAGAAATATATTTGAATATCTCTGACACTAAAATAATGTTGACAAGTTATATTAGCCCGCGCTGGCGCTACGTGTGTTCTTTATTTTAGAATGGTGCTTGATTAACTGATTGAATAAGGATATTAATATATCAATAATATAAGAGCTAAGAACATTTTTTTGTTCTACAGTGGTGCTTGATTGATTAATTGATTGAATTATATAATGTTGCAGTAAAAATGCAATTTAAATGGATTAGTTTTAATTATGTCTCTGCATAAATCTTTGTAAGCTAACTTTTTAGACATTCAAAATTAAGAAGGTCAAGAACATGTTTTTATTTGTAAGTAATAGAAAGTGCAAAGAGGTAATAAAATATGTTGTTAATTGGATAATAATACTCACATTGAACAAAGGGTGGTTTTAACTTAGAAGGGGAAAAATATTGAACGGTTCATGTTGAAGGGATGGAGATGGAGAAGAAAGAGGAAAGAGATATGAAGGTGAAAGCAGAGGGGAGTGATCGAAAGGTTTGATTTTTGGCAAACCTGAAGATTGATCTGCACCGAAGAGTTGAAAGGAAGCAGCAACTAAGTTGGTGAGAGGAAAAAAGAAAACAGCGAGAGAAACATTAAGTAAAAGTAATTAAGGGTTTAGGGTTTAGAAGCAATTAATTAAAAACCTTAAACATTAATTAAAAACAATTAAGGAAGGGAAATGTGTAATTACAAAAAAGAGGAAGGAAAAAGAATGTGGGAAACTCATAGAAGGGCTTTTTAGTCATCCGAAAAGTGAGAAATGACAAAAAAAAAAAAAATACCAAAAGGTGGCACCACATTAATCCTCAATTTAGCCTTTTAGTAATTTCCCTAATAGTTAAAAATAATATATATATATATATATATAATATTAATGCCGACAATTTAACGGTTGATACTAACTTCAATGTGATTCCATCCATGTTGGCTTGTTGATTACTACCACTAGTATTTTTTATTTTTTTTTTAAAGCAGGGCTGGTATGTTAACTTATGAAAAATCTGGTTTACAAATTGAAGAAGGTAAATAGCATACCCGCAATCTGTCTTAGCAATATTATGCTTAGCCTCCCGCTTAATAGAATGGAAACAAATTTTATCAAATAAAGTTGACATAGAAGAAGTGATACTGGACCAACTATATGCTGATATGCTACATTCCATAGTGACAGCTCCCCTTTTAAATCAGAAAAAAAATTGGCAGTAGGGAGAGTAGTCTCTAACAAATACTACTAACAATTTTAATGATGAAATTAATCTATTTGGTACTATTATTAATACTTAATTAACAATAATATTACTATATCAGAAGAATGCGTCATCCAAGATTTGGTCCAACTCTTTCATTCATATAAACAATTTTTTATTTTATGTAAGCTTATTGTTATTACTATATTATTATTTACTAGTTTTAGTTTTTACGTGCGTTGCATGTGGCGCAACGTGTTTAAATAAAATATTCATATGAAATTATGAAAACCTCTCTATTAAATTATTAAATTATGAATTACACTATTTTTTATGATCCCATTATGAAATTTTGATAACCTCCCAATGAAATTTTAATAACGATACTATGGAATTTCGAGAACCTTTTTATAATTTTTTTTAACCTTCTTATGAAATTTTGTAACCTCCCTAAGGGATTTTGAAGACCTCAATATGAAATTTTGATAACTTCCCAATGAAATTTTGATAACCAACACTATGAGATGTTGATAACCTCCATACAATATATTGATAACCACGTTATGAAAATTTAAAAACCTCCATATGAATTGTTAATAATCACACTCTGAAATTTTGATAATCACACTATGAAATTGTAATAACCTCGCTATGAAATTTTGACAAATCTTCCTATAAAATTTTGATAAACCTCCCTATAAAATTTTTGATAACTTTCTTATGAAATCTTGATAACTACAAATTTTCATAACCTCCCTATGATTTTTTGATAACCTCATTATGAAATTTTTTTAATCTCCCTATGAAATTTTGATCTACATACTATGAAACTTTGATAACCCTCTTATGAAATTTTGAAAACTAAACTATGAAATTTTGATAACCTTCATATGAAATTTTGATATCCTCCCTTAATTCTGATATCCTCCCTGAAATTTTGATTACTCCATAATAAAAGCTTAATAACCTTCCTAATTTGGTAACCATACTATGAAATTTTGATAACCTCCCCAGAAATACCACAATGAAATTTTTGTAATCACATTTTGAAAATTTGATAACCTCTTTATGAAATTTTGATAACCTCTTTATAAAATTTTGTTGACCCCTCTATGAAATTCTGATAATCACAATATGTAATTTTGATAACCTCGCATTGAAATTTTGATAACAACACTATGAAATTTCGAAAATCGATCACTCTATGAGATTCGATAACCTTCTATCAAATTTTGGTACTCTTGATGAAATTGAGACTTTTATAACCTTCATATGAAATTTTGATAACCACACTATAAAATTTTGATAACCTCCCCATGAAATATTAGTAACCTCCTAATGAAATTTTGTTAACCACACTATAAAATTCTTATAACCTCACTATGACATTTTGATAATCTCTTTGATAACCTTTCTATAAAATTGTGATAATTAACCACCCTATGAAATTTCAATAACCAAACCTAAGAGATTTTAATAACCTGATCCTATGAAATTTTGGTAACCACACTATGAAATTTTTGTAACCACACTATGGAATTTTGATAACCTCATGAAATTATAATAACCATCTTATGAAATTTTGATAACCACATAGAGACAAGAAAATCAAAATCATAATATCACTTACTCTTCTAACTTAACAATTTCCAATTGAACAAAGTGAATGCGGTAAAACATTATATAACGAAGAGATGGAGCGTCACTACATGTTAGTGTTAGTTTAATCTTTTTATTGACATTTAAAAATTGGAATTAAAAGTAAAATATTAAATTCGAAAAATAATAGTAAAGGAAATTTGCATGTTCATCAACTAAAATCAATTTGACAAACTTATAATTCGGTCTAAATTGAAATTTATAATTAATTTTGAAACAATAAAATTATACTAAATTTTAATAATGAAAATTTAGAAATATATTTGGAAAAAAGGGTGCAATCGGAAAACATAAAGTTTCTCATTATTCGTAGAAATTTGCATGTTCATCAATGAAATCAATTTTACAAACTTATAATTTAGTCTAGATTGAAATTTTATAATTAGTTTTTAAATAATAAATTTTAATAATGTCAATTTAGAAATATATTTGAAAAAAGGGTACAATAGGAAAACATAAAGTTTCCATTATTCGTACTTTTATATATAGAATAATAGATAGCTTTGTAGAAACTATTGATTTTGTCTCATTTCGACCCATTAGGTTCGTTTGAGTCTATGAATTCCAAATTGTCAAACCAGATGACTTGAAATCTAAATCTGATATTATTAAACCCAATTCGTTAATATGGAAGCCTAAATAAGGAATCCAAGTCCAATCAGTAATTATGATGCAATAATGATTCAACCATGATACAACATCTTAAATCCTATTGAAAGGAGAACTTCACAAGAGCAGTTTTGGAAGAAAAGTCATAACTTTTGATCCAGAGCTAAGAAAAATACAAATGAGGTACTGTTGGAAAGATGATTCTGATATCTACAACTTTTGTGTTTATCTCGAGACCTAATTCTGTCGTTTCAGTGGGCGATTTTGCCGTTGTAATTTCTGGACAGAATTGATCTTCTCCTAAACCGACTTGGAGAATGTTTTTGGACGAAAATTCAGATGCTAAAGATGATATGGGGCATCCCTATTGGCCACGTTGGATCCTAATTAATGAGAATAATATAAATTTATATTATTTTAATAGTAAAATAACTAAAAAATAGTAAAATAATTAAATTATTATTTAATAATGAAAATTTAGAAATATATTTGAAAAAAAAATGGTACAATAGGAAAACGTAAAGTTTCCCTTATTTGTACTTTTATATATAGTATAGATAGTTATAAAGTCATGGCCTAATAAGATATAGGATCTGAATATATTCAAACTAATTGCCCACCAAAACGGACCAAAAAAGGCCCTATAGGAATGAGAAATTGGACCATCCAAAGCAAAGACCCATTTCACATTTGTTTCAGATTATGTAAACCCAAATAGGACGTTTGAGACAAAGACAAAACAAAATTAAAAAAACGATTGTGTTTATACCTCAATTTACAATTAAGGGTAAATTGTTCTTTGCATAAAGTAGGTTAAGATGTGTGGTCAGGATATGACCAGAAATCCTGATGAAACTTAGTTTCTGCACCACCCTGATTCTATCAAAATTAGGAGAAAATCTTGCAATTAATGAATAAAGGCAAAAATTAATAATTAAATTAATTAATAATAATTATTTTTGGAATAATTATTATTAATTACTCCCTATATGCCGCCCCTACCTATGGGTTGTGGTGTAACAGGCCTCAAGGGTGCAACTTCCTTAGATACAATAGCATGATACCTCAGGTAGAGAGTAAGGAAGGGAGTTGTATGCTACCTGACCATGCGGGTGGGAGATATCATGAGATCATGGGATAAAATAATCTAAGTCTTTCCCATACCCAGGGAAGGCCGCCCTATGCTATCTTAGTCATAGGATGTAGTCTCCTCATCCCTTGTACTGAAGAGGCATAGAGTAAGAGAGTATCAGCAAGAGAAACACTCACTGAACTAAGGGAGGTGTAAGATATTATCACTCACCACCCTCGTACATGTTTACCCTAGTATAGTAGTCAGGCTGTCCCAGCTAGTAGTACTCCCCCGGAGGCAAACTTGCATTTTGTTCATTTAAGGACAAAAAGACAAGGTCAAAGGCAATTGAGCTAGCTAGGGGGTGCGGCACCAAAAAGGGATTTTACCATCATGTTCTTTGATACATGTAGGTAATCTTGGTGAAATTTCATCTCAAACAGACTTCGTATGAAAAACTTATGCTAGTTTTTCGGTTAAGGACAGTTTGAGGTGTCAAACCAACTTCTCTATGTTAGAGAGTTCGGTTTTAGTTAGAATTTTTCCCATAGCTTTATGAGGATAATCTAAGTCTACTGGTGGAAAATCAACTTCGTTGGACTTAGAATGAAAAACTTATGCTAGTTTTTCATTTAAGGACAACTCAGGGAGAGAAACCTAGTTCACCATCAAGGGGAGCTCGGTTTTACATAGAATTTTTCCATAGTCTCATGTGGATATTGTAAGTCTCTTGGCAAAATTTCAGCTCATTCAGACTTAGAATAAAACACTTATGCTAGTTTTTCATTTAAGGACTGTTTCAGGTGAGAGGTTCGGTTTACTATGAAGAAAGGCTCGAATCAAGCCAAGATTTTAACCATGGTCTGTGGCTGATGTACGAACCCTACTGGTAAAGTTTGAGCTCGATCCAAGCTCTTTTGTAACTTTTCCACCTTCTTCAGTTAAGGACAAAGTGGCTTTATAACCCTGGTTTAGCCATGGTTCTTAATTAAGAGATATTTTCATGATTTGAAGAGCTAGATATGGCTAAGTATGACTAATTTCATGGCCAAGGTACTTAGTTCCATGACCCAGGGTCACCTCTCAGCCAATCAAGTGATATCAGCTCACTGGAGGCTTGTGTTACCTAGTACCTCATGTTATCTAGGTATCATGAGGAGGGAGTCACCTATCACCATGAGGGACGCTTCATCCTCCTCTCCTCGCCCTCCTATCACCTACTGCAGCAACCAGAACGAGGGGGAAGCTTCACTGCAACTTCCTGGAAGTTTCCTCCGACCAATCAGAAGAGTTCGACTTCCTCAGCAAGTAAAGCCCACCAGATTTCTAGGCCCATGCCGTCCCATATATAAAGGAACCAGTTCAGAGTTTCAGATTAAGTCCTGCACTTCACAACTTGCTCCGGCAAAAAACTAAGCTCCGCGCTTATTTTCTCTCTGGCTCCGCGCCTTTTTACTCTTATTCATCACGAGTTCTTACTCGTTCTTCAAAATTCTCTTGTTCAATCTCGTCTACTAACGTTAAAACACAAATCTCTTGTTTATTTTAGAAAAGACGGCAATCAAATTGTCTTTTTTCCCCCTGTTTCTTGTTATCTCATTTAGGAAGTCAATCTAGTGGATCGATGATTTAAATACTTCGGTGTGACTTTGATCCAGTCCCCACAAATCGCTCTAATCTTTCTGATCTACTGCGTTTGCACCAGACCTAGTTGTTTACTCTTTTTGTCAATTTCAGCAAATTAGCTGGCACGCCCTCATGCTGTCATTAAGTAGTTTTCGAAGAAACTCTTCCAAGAGATTTTTGGCGCAACATCTCTTTTTGGCACGCCTAGTGGGACACAACTAGGTTGTCTTCCCATCTGTGGTAATCCCAAGAAGCATCTTGCCCACATCTCTTTGATTAGTTTTCTCTTTCTCTCTCTAGACGACGATCCCTGACTCTCTCTCTCTATAGTCGAAGGTGCCCACCTCTAGGAGATCCACACTGACGGCTCCTTCAATGTTCTAGGTGGGACACAACATCCTGTCTTCCCATCTCAACGTTTGAAGGCTTTCTTTCTTTTTACTTTTCTCGCACTCATGCCACCTAGCTATACCACTTAGCTACGCCACCTAAGGGAGGAGACAAGAAACCTCAAGACTCTTCCAGCCACAGTCCACTTGGATTCACTAGGCTGAAAGATGAGTAAGCTGACTCCCCTCTTAAGTTGAATGATGGTAGCCTGTGGAAAGCTTTTAATGCTATTGCTCTGTCTCTTGAGAAGTTTGACAACTCTCAGGAATGCTTGATGCAACAGTTAGCACAGCAAAGGGCGTACTCCCAAGATAACATCCTACAGATCATCAACAGGTTGGAAGGTAGACTTGGAGGCCAAGGGCTCGGGGGGCAAAACCCACAACTGGTTAATGCCCAGAATGGCGCCTTACCCTCTCAACAAGTCAACCAAGAGGTGAACAACCAACAGGTTCCACCTCCACCCCCTATCCCCCAGGGAGCTATGCAACATTGGCTTGGAGGTCAAAACAACCACCTAAATCAACAGGATGTTGGTGATAACATGGCTGATAACGCAGATGAGGAATTCAACCACATTGAACCTCGTGCTGCCGCCTATGTACCACCTCATGTGAGGAACGGTAATGGGAATGGAGCAAGGAATGGCCATCAACGCTACCCTCCTCCACACCATCTTCCTCAAGAGGGATCAGTCAATCAGAATCACCTCAGAGAGATACTTGAGGAGATGATTGGTCCAGCATACCGAAGGATTGGACGACCATCCTTCCGGAAGCCCTACCCTGAGGAGTATGATAGACTTTATCCACTTCCTCGAGGATACAAGGTCCTTGACTTCACTTGCTTCTCCGGAACCTCAAGTGAACAGTCGACTTTGGAACACATCGCTCGCTTCACCGTGCAATGTGGAGAGGCTAACTCTGGATACCACAAGCTTCGTCTATTTCCCAACTCCGTCACTGGAGCGGCGTTCACATGGTATATCAACCTACCGCCTAACTCTGTGAGAACTTGGGAAGAGATTGATAGGCTGTTTCATACTCAATTTTATAGGACTGAACCTGAGGTCTCCACGGCTGACTTATCTCGACTTTATCAAAAGAAGAGTGAATCGGCCGAGGACTACTTAGCTCGCTTCAAGAAGCTAAGGAATAGGTGTCGTACACCTCTTCAAGAGATGGAGTTTGTATGCCTAGCTCAGAATGGACTTGACATTGAGCTTCGAAAGAAGTTCGAAGGAGTTGACTTCAGAGACTTCTTTGAAATGTCGACCAAAGTGACTAGTTATGAGACCCTTCTCCGAGAGGAAAACGAATGAAGAAGTTCATTCTATGGCACTTATTACCAAGAACAAAACTATGAACTTGGAGTTGCTGAGATCAAGGTTGATAAGCCTATCGAGTGTCCATGTCTGATAAAGGCAGGGGTTGGGCACCCTCAAACTCAAGAAAGGTTCACAACCATGTATCAGTGTCAAGCTGAGAAGAAACCTTATGAGGGAAACAAGACTTATTCCTTTGATACTTCAAAGATGAATGAGATCTTTGACTTTCTGCATAAGTCTGGTGTGATTAACCTCCCTCCTGGGCATGTAATTCCTTCACATGAAGATATAAGAGGAAGAGAATACTGCAAGTACCATGATTATTGGAGGTATCCCACCAATAATTGTACTGTGTTCAAGAATGTAGTATAAGAAAAGATAGAGAAAGAAATCTTCAAGTTCCCTGAAGTCCCCAAGAAGGATATGGGAATTGACAAGAATCCTTTCCCTACTCCTGTACACGTGGTCACCTTTAACCTCCCAAAGGATGGAAAAGTGGCCAAGAAAGGAGAATCCACACCTAAGAGGACGCCCCTGGCTACAAGCACCCCCTTGTCAGCCAGTTTTCAGTCTGAAGGTGAGTTCTGTTACCGCACTTCTAACATTAAGAAGTTAATGGATAAAACAAAGTCTTTGGTTTTGCATTCAGATCGTCCCTAGTATCCAGATTCGTCTGATATGAGGCTCAGAGCACCAAGGAGGAAGCTTGAACTCTTCTCGTCTAAGGATGAAGAAGAACCTACCAAGCATCCTCACACTTCTTCAAAGAAAGAAGTTCGAAGGAAGTTGGACTTCTCATCGAAGACTCCACTCCAAAAGGAGAAGAAAGGAAAGTCAAAGCATGTTCCCAGCTCGGGGGGCAACCAAGAGACTTCTTACCTTCCTACTAAGTCAAGAAGCTGGGAGTTTAAAGAGTCATCATCAAAGGTGGCGCCCTCCTCTTCCCACTTGACTACATCTCTTCCTCACAAGAAGCAAAGGACCTCCAAACATGATAAGCAACCAACGGGTGAGTTTTATCCTAAGTCCCGAGGGACTAAGCGAGAAATTAGACCTTGGTTGGATCATAAGAAGGAGGAATATCGTGATGCTGCTGTGAGAAAGGAGATGAAGGTACGAGAAGACCATGTGTGACGAAAGATGGTCAAACCACCATCCAATGCTCAAAAGGGTGTGTGGAAAAAAGTACAACACCCCAAGTTCCCTATTCAGAGGAATAGAAAGACTTGGAGGAGACGTGAACTCCGCAAGAGGGCGAAAGCTCGAAAGGAGGACATGAATGACGCCATGGAACTTGATGAGAGTGGATCACCACCCATCAACGAAACAGAGACATCTCTCATGAACCTGGCAGATATGGGAGTGGAATTGTGCAAGGCAAAGATCCTCTCGGAGGAAGCAAAGCTCAAGGAAAGAGCACTCCAGCTTGATCAAAAGGAGGGAGAGCTGCAAGAACTAAGGCAAACCTTGATTGATATAGTCTATGGGAGTGAAAAATACACTTGCCATGAGCTAGCTCAGAAAGGTGCCATAGACGAAGAAGCAGTTCTTGCTTACCAAAGACTAGCTATGAGAGCTCTTACCATTGACTATGATGATGAGTTTGAACTCTGTGGTATTGATGAAGATTCATACTACAGAAAGTTCCCTTATCAGGCCTTGCAAAAGAAACTTGAAGATTGGCCTTCACACGAGGCCACTCAAGACATACTTCACATCGAAGAAGGCATGTCTCCATGGCAAATATCTATTTTGCTTGAAAAAGCAAAGGAGAAGAAAGAGTTTGAGGCTGAGAGACGTAAACACATCGAAGTTAAAAACCTTCTCTTCGAGAGACAAGAAGCCATAGATGATGCCTCTTAGAAACTCCTTCGAGAGATCTTTATCAAAGAACTCGAGTTGGAAAGATCTCAGAAAATCCAAGATGGACTATTGACTTCCAACAGAGGAGTTGATGGCGACATTCCTGAAGACAATGCCTAACCAACTTCATCTGATCAAGACTTAGTATGTGATGAAAATATGGAGGGTGCCTTTGATGCCTTGAGCGAGGAAGAAACCTTGGCTGCTGAGGACTCTGAAAACAAATCTGTTGATTCATTGACCTTTGGGCAGTTCATGGTTGACCTCAATCATACTATCCTTACGCTCCCATATACATTCGCTGCTAAGTTGAAAGAGCAAGTGGAATCATTTGAACCACCCTCTTATCGAGAAGTTGAGAATGTCACTGAGCTGTCTCAAGAGGAAGACTCGGGGGGCAACAACTCAGATGACTCCAAAGCTATGGTTTTCATCAAGCCTGATGAAAGTGCCACATGCCACATCAAATCTTTGTATATCAAAGCACATGTTGATGGCATCCCTCTAAACAGAATCCTTGTTGGCAATGGTGCGACAGTGAACCTCATCCCTTTCTCATCTTTGAGGAAGCTTGGAAAGAGTACTGATGACTTAATCAAGTCAGATGTTACTGTGAGTGATTTCTCCGGCGCCATTAAGAAAACAAGGGGCATATTGCCTGCTCAACTTACCATTGGGTCAAAAACGTCCCTCTCTACATTCTTTGTAGTTGATTCTTCATCAACTTACAACATGTTGCTTGGGAGAGATTGGATTCATTCCAATTGGTGTGTGCCTTCATCTTTACATCAACTTTTGATGTTTTGGAATGGCATTGAAGTTGAAATAGTCAAGGCTGACAATAGGCCTTTCAAAGTTGAGTCTCATGCAGTAGATGTGAGGTTCTACGATGGAAGTACTGGACCTATTAGATTCATGGGCGAGGACAAGTATGGACGGCCCTACCCCGTTATCTCCACTGGAGAAATCAAACAAGAAGCCTTGAAAGAGGCAATGGAAACTCTTGTGCGGCCTGATGCCTTGATTCCGCCCAAGCCGCTTCCATCTGCTCCCACCATAGAGGAAGTTCTATGAGTACACAACCCAAAGAGGTTGTGTTGGCCAACGATACCTTGAAAAAGTTATCGGCCTTGGCCCTATATATGAAGCTTCAAAGCTTAGAGGATTCAACCACCCCATCAACTAATGTGGTTTATCAAGATAAGATCACCATGGAAGAACTTGATCGTGCTCCCATGAAACTTGATGGTCTCAAGGCCGAAGTGCAAGATCCCTTACTTGAAATAAATCTTGGCACTGAGGAAGAGCCTAGGCCGACCTACATAAGTCAATTATTAGCCGAGGAAGACAAGCCACACTTCGTAGCCCTATTGAAAGAATACAAAGACTGTTTCGCATGGGACTATGATGAAATGACTTGTTCAAGTCGTGATTTGGTAGAACATCGTCTCCTAATCATGAAAGGTTACCATCCCTATCAACAACCTCCTAGAAGAATGGCTAATGATGTTGTTCTTAAAGTTAAAGAGGAAGTTAAAAGGCTTCTTAAAGCAGGATTCATCCGTACCGCAAGGTATATTGAATGGATATCAAACATTGTCCTTGTGATTAAGAAAAATGGTAAAATTAGGGTGTGTGTTGATTTTCGTAACTTGAATGCAGCCATCCCTAAAGACGAATATCATATGCTTGTTGCAAATTTACTCGTGGATGGAGCCGCCCAACATCGAGTGTTATCATTCATGGATGGACATAGTGGCTACAACCAGATCTACATGGCAGAGGAGGATGTTCCAAAGACTACTTTTCGTTGCCTAGGTGCAATTGGTACTTTTGAGTGGGTAGTCATGCCCTTTGGATTCAAAAATGCTGGTGCAACCTACTAACGAGCAATGAATGCCATCTTCCATGACATGATTAACAAATTCATGGAAGTTTACATAAATGATGTTGTGGTAAAGTTACATAATCACCTTGACCACATTGATCATCTAAGGCGCTCATTTGAAAGAATGAGACAACATGGCTTAAAAATGAATCCATTGAAAAGTGCTTTTGGTGCTAGTGCAGGTAACTTCCTTGGATTTTTGGTTCATCAAAGAGGAATCGAGATAGACCAAAACAAGGCAAGAGCTATCCTACAAGCAAGGCCGCCTACCTTCAAGAAAGAACTACAACGTTTCCTTAGACAAGTGAACTTTTTACGAAGATTCATCTCGAACACTGCTGGTAAAACCAGAGCGTTTTCACCACTGTTGAAGTTGAAAGATAAGGAAGAGTTCCAATGGAATGATGAACATCAAGAAGCTTTTGAGGCTATGAAGAAGTACTTAGCTTCCCCTTCTGTCTTAGTTCCCCCTAAGGAGAATCAAACTTTGTACTTATACATCTCAGCCACTGATTCTTCTACTGGATCCTTGTTGGCTCAGGATATAGGTAATGGGAAGGAACAAGCAGTATACTACTTAAGTAGGACTCTTCCTGATGTAGAAATCAGATATAGTCCTATTGAAAAGCTTTGTTTATCACTCTATTTCGCAGCAATAAAACTTAGACATTATATGTTTTACTTTGATGTCAGCATTATTGCTAAAACTGACGTGGTTAAATACATGTTAACTCGGCCTTTTCTTAGAGGCTGCCTAGGAAAATGGAGCCTAGCACTCGCTGAGTTTAGTCTCAAGTGCATACCTCAGAAAGCAGTCAAGGGTCAAGCCATTGCAGACTTTTTGGCCGACCACCCTTGCTTGGATCTGGGGGAAGAATTTGAAGACTCAAACTTTGTCATGGAGGTGTCCTTGGTACCATGGGAACTAGAGTTTGACGATTCAAGTACCGTTCATTCAGCAGGTGCTGGGATCGTAACCATTTCTCCTGATAATGAAATTACCATGATGTCTTTTATCTAGATTTTGATTGTACTAACAATCAAGCTGAGTATGAAGCACTTATCATAGGTTTGGAGTTACTCAGGGAACTGAAAGTATCCACAGTACACATCAAAGGAGACTCTCTGTTGGTTATTACCCAACTAACTCGAGAGTTCAATTGCACAAGTCCATCTTTGCTACCATACTATGCAATGGCAGTGCAATTGTTAGAGAAGTTTGATGATGTAAGGATAGAACACGTCCCAAGACGTCAGAATGAAGCTGCAAACCTTGCTGCACAACTCGCTTCTGGTGCTTCCTTCCTAGATGATATCTGGAGGAAAGTGATAAATATTGAAAGAACAAGTATGCCTTCAATATTTACTAGGGACAATGTACTTGAAGTGTACAACTTAGTACACAGACTTGATGATTGGCGCCAACCCTTTCTTGATTACCTCCGACAACCATCGATAAAGGTTAGTAGGAGAATTAGGACTCTAGCTGTGCACTATACCATCTTGGTTGATGAGTTGTACCGAAGGGACTTGGATGGATCTCTAATGAGATATCTAGGTGACGAAGAAGCTAAGAAGGTCATCAAGGATGTACATGAAGGCTTGTGTGGTGCACACCAAGCTGGAAGAAAGATGAGATGGCTTATACGTCGTCATGGCTTTTACTGGCCAACTATCATGAAAGACTATATGGAATTTGCCAAAGGTTGCTAAGCTTGTCAAAAGTATGGTCCTATTTGGAGGCTTCCATCAAAAGAGCTACATTCTATAATAAAACCTTGGCCGTTTAGAGGATGGGCGATTGATCTCATTGGGATGATCTACCCGCCTGCTAAAGGAGGAGTTTGCTTTATTATAGTTGCCACATACTTCACTAAATGGGTGGAGGCTAAGGCTCTAAATGGCATAGCTCATAATGATATCAAGAAATTCATTAAGGAACATATCATCTATCGCTTTGGAATTCTTGAAACTCTCACCACTGATCAAGGTACTAACTTTGACGGTGAGATCACAAGGAGTTTAGAAAGAAAATTCGGCCTGAAGTTCACCAAGTCAACGCCATACTATGCGTAGGCTAATGGACAGGCTGAAACTTCTAATAAAGTAATGATAGACATCATAGAAAAGATGATAAAAGACAAACCTAGTAAATGGGACTGTGTATTGCCAAAAGCCCTCTGGGCATACCGCATGTCACAACGCTCATGTACTGGGGTGAGTCCTTTTAGTCTAACATACGACCATGATGTGATGGTTCCTATGGAACTTTTGGCTAAGTCAGCCAGAGTTGCATTTCAAAACAACTTGCAGTGGTACGATTACAACGATGCCATGATGATTGAGCTTGAAGTCTTAGACGCTGAAAGGTTGGAAGCTCTAAATCATCTACAAGCACAAAAGAAGAAGGCAAAAGGGTGTTACAACAAAAAAGTTCGCCGACGAAGCTTCATCGAAGGTGAACTCGTATGGAAAGCTTTCTTGCCTCTCGGATCAAAGAAACGTGGAAAATGGTCTCCTAAGTGGGAAGGACCATTCCGTATCAAGAAAGTACTTCAAAACGGTGCCTATTGGTTGGAAGATGAAGATGGGGATTCCCATAAAAAGTTCATCAATGGGCGTTACCTGAAGAAGTATTACCTAACTGCATGGGAGGCAAAGTCTGATCCAAGTCCAGAACTTGAGATGGAGGAGGAACCAGATGAAGTGGCTATGACTCAGTTCACTGCCATTTGCTTCACAGAAGTGTAGTACAAACTCATACGCTTCGTGGACTTCGCCGCCCCAATTGCGGTTCTGCGACTTTAAAATAAAATCAAATGTTTTTATTACTTGTGGAGTAATAAGAATTTTGAAAATTTTTGCCACTAAGTACTATAGATGGCAAAATTGCTAGCTTAAAAGGAGAAATTTCATCACTGAAATTCATCTAAGTGTTGTGGAGTTTACTTATTTGCAAGATTTGGCCTTGTTAAACAAGAGGACCAAATTTCCTAAGGGTTTTTGAGGCTATATTGCCGAAAATTCTACTAAGTATTTTGGCAATTTTAGTTCCAAATAAAATCCTAGATACTTTTTGATCTTGGTGGTTTTATCACAAGGCCATGAAAAATTGACAAGGTTTTTGTTTAAGTTAAATGGCTAGAAAATAAATGAAGGTCATTGAATTTAAAGTTGGCTAAAATCCATTGCCACCAATTCAAAACAAAACATAAATTGTTTGGAAATTGAAATAAAACGAAATCTTAAAGTCATAAAGATACTACTCCTCATCATCTGACACCTTAGCTATCTCATCCTCTATGTTGTAGAAGGGGTCATCTCCATTATAAACACTGAAGTAATTGGGAAGCTTGGCCTTCCAAGACTGGAAGATGCTAGTCAACTGATTCAGTTGCTAGTACTTTGCACCCAATTCCTCATTGGTTTTATGGAAGTCATCCAAGGTGCCAGCAGCTTCCTCAAGCTGCTTGCTATTCTCTATGACCGCTTGCTCCCTATTGGCTTTCAAAGGAGGCAAGTGCATTCTCAACAACCACGACATGAGACTTAAGCTCCTCTAGTAGAGCCATGAGGTCCCTCTCATCCTTAGTAGGGGCAGCTATTTCATGAAATTTCACTATTTCAAGTTCAAGCCCTCCAAGGCATGTGAGATAGTCAGCCCTTGCTAGATGAAGATGAGCCAAGGCTGTGGAAGTAAGATTGTACTCAGCAGCAAAAACCTTGAAGAGGATAGGAAAATCACGCCAGAATTGGACAATATGAGGTTCAACCCTGGGGGAAGCACATAGAATGTCAATAGCCCTTTGAATGGTGTCAGCATCCTTTTTCATAGCAGCTTGTTTGGCAGTCCCAAGGAAGATGTCAATGTCTCCAATAGCCAGCTCAAGTTCAAAGTTGGAAGGAATTTCTGCAACGGGATTTCCTACAAAACAAAAATTAACAAAGTTGTTAACACAAATTTTGTTAATTAGTTGGTGAAAATTAATTTTTACCACCTAAAATTATTTCATAATTTTTATTTTTGGCAAAAATCCTAATTATTTATGCCAAATATTAATTATGCTAATAATTTTTAGAAAATTAAGTTAATTTTTGGCCTAAAGGCCGAAAACCCTAGCCAGCATGCCGTCCAAGTTGCAAATTTTGCAATAAAGGACATGACATGCTAGGGTTTAGGTTTACAACCAAAATTAAATTTCACAATTATGGAATTTAGTTTAACTAAGCCTAAACCTAGATGTTTATTTTTGGCTAAGTTCATCAATTAAGTCAAAAATAACAAAATTAGGAAAATTCCAACCCCAGGGTACAATTGCAAACCGCACAAATTGCAATTTTTGCAATTTGGGACCGCGGTGAGCTAGGGCTTTGGAGTTCTCAAAATTAGGTTATCTTCATGACCTAATTAACTCACTAAACCCCCTGATTTTGGGCTTAATTAACTAATTTTGCCTAAATCACAAAAACTCTAACTCTTCAAGCTAGCTAATTTGCCGCCCAAGTTGCAATTTATGTAGCAACATGTTAAGCTAAAGATCTATGGCAAAAAATTAAGCTCTAGGCCGAAACTAGTATGGTTTTAGCTAGGGTTTTTTGCCAATTTCTTAACCTAATTAATTTGGTTATCAAATCAAGTTAATTAGTTATTTTCCAGAAGCTATATTACTTAAAAACCACCATCAAAGTCGACACACACAAGCTCCAAAGCTAGGGTTTACGGCATGGAAGGAAAATTATTGAATTAAAATTCAAAAATTGGAATTTCATGAAGTAATTACCTTGTTGATGTGCCGATTTTGGATCAATCACGATGGAATTGATCCTTGGCCTTGGTTGTGCCGAATTGGACTCTCCATCATGTGAATTTGATCCAAATTGCTTAGCCCTTGCCAATGATTGAGAAGCCTCCATGAACAAGGAGTTGCGGCTTGAGTTGTTAGGCATGGAAGGAGGCATTGGTGGAGGATTTTTACCTTGACCACTAGAAGCCATTGGAGCTTGAAAAGAGGCTGAAATTTTCGGCCAAGAAGGTTCCAAGGGCTAGGGTCGACGGTTTGGAGGAAAGTAAGAAGAAAAGACTTTGGCCCAAGACCAATTTCCTTATATACAAGCTCAAATCCTCTTAAACCAAGGACTTAAGCTTGGGGGGGGGGGGGGAGGGGGGGCATTGTTTATACCTCAATTTAAAATTGAGGGTAAATTGGTCTTTGCATAAAGTAGGTTAAGATGTGTGGTCAGGATTTGACCAGAAATCCTGATGAAACTTAGTTTCTGCACCACCCTGATTCTATCAGAATTAGGAGAAAATCTTGAAATTAATGAATAAAGGCCAAAATTAATAATTAAATTAATTAATAGTAATTATTTTTGGAATAATTATTATTAATTACTCCCTATATGCCGCCCCTACCTATGGGTTGTGGTGTAACAGGCCTCAAGGGTGCAGCTTCCTTAGATACAGTAGCCTGATACCTCAGGCAGAGAGTAAGGAAGGGAGTTGTATGCTACTTGACCATGAGGGTGGGAGATATATCATGGGATAAAATAATCTAAGTCTTTCCCATACCCAGGGAAGGCCGCCCTATGGCTATCTTAGTCATAGGATGTAGTCTCCTCATCCCTTGCACTGAGGAGGCAGAAAGTAAGAGAGTATCAGCAAGAGAAACACTCACTGAACTAAGGGAGGTGTAAGATATTTTCACTCACCACCCTCGTACATGACCACCCTAGTATAGTGGTCAGGCCGTCCCAGCTAGTGATACTCCCTCGGGAGGCAAACTTGCATTTTGTTCATTTAAGGACAAAAAGGCAAGGTCAAAGGCAATTGAGCTAGCTAGCGGGTTTGGCTCCAAAAATGGGTTTTACCATCATGTTCCTTGATACATGTAGGTCATCTTGGTGAAATTTCATCTCAAACAGACTTTGCATGAAAAACTTATGCTAGTTTTTCAGTTAAGGACAGTTTGAGGTGTCAAACCAACTTCTCTATGCTAGAGAGTTCGGTTTTACTTAGAATTTTTCCCATAGCTTTATGAGGATAATCTAAGTCTACTGGTGGAAAATCAACTTCGTTGGACTTAGAATGAAAAACTTATGCTAGTTTTTCATTTAAGGACAACTCAGGGAGAGAAACCTAGTTCACCATCAAGGGGAGCTCGGTTTTACTTAGAATTTTTTCCATAGTCTCATGTGGATATTCTAAGTCCCTTGACAAAATTTCAGCTCATTCAGACTTAGAATGAAAAACTTATGCTAGTTTTTCATTTAAGGACAGTTTGAGGTGAGAGGTTCGGTTTACTATGAAGGAAGGCTCGAATCAAGCCAATATTTCAACCATGGTCTAGCTGATGTACGAACCCTACTGGTAAAGTTTGAGCTCGATCCAAGCTCGTTTGCAACTTTTACACCTTCTTCAATTAAGGACAAAGTGGCTTTATCACCCCGGTTTAGCCATGGTTCTTTATTAAGAGATATTTTCATGATTTGAAGAGCTAGATATGGCTAAGTATGAGTAATTTCATGGCCAAGGTACTTAGTTCCATGACCCAGGGTCACCTCTCAGCCAATCAAGTGATATCAGCTCATAGGAGGCAACAAAGACTACACCTGATACAGCAGATGTAATCTAGCACCTCGTGTTACCTAGTACCTCATGTTATCTAGGTATCATGAGGAGGGAGTCGCCTATCACCATGAGGGACGCCTCATGCTCCTCTCCTCACCCTCCTATCACCTGCTGCAGCAACCAGAAGGAGAGGGAAGCTTCACTGCAACTTCCTGGAAGTTTCCTCCGACCAATCAGAAGAGTTTGACTTCCTCAGCAAGTAAAGCCCACCTGATTTCTAGGCCCATGCCACCCTCTATATAAAGGACTCAGTTCCAGAGTTTCAGATCAAGTCCTGCACTTCACAACTTGCTCCGGCAAAAACTAAGCCCCGCGCTTATTTTCTCTCTGGCTCCGTGCCTTTTTACTCTTGTTCATCACGAGTTCTTACTCGTTCTTACTCGTTCTTCAAAATTCTCTTGTTCAATCTCGTCTATTGACGTTAAAACACAAATCTCTTGTTTATTTTAGAAAAGACGACAATCAAATTGTCCTTTTCCCCCTGTTTCTTGTTATCTCATTTAGGAAGTCAATCTAGTGGATCGATGATTTAAATACTTTGGTGTGACTTTGATCCAGTCCCCACAAATCGCTCTGATCTTTTTAATCTGCTGTGTTTGCACCATACCTAGTTGTTTACTGTCTTTGTCAATTTCAGCAAATTGACTGGCACGCCCTCATGCTGTCATTAAGTAGTTTTCGCAGAAACTCTTCCAAGAGATTTTTGACGCAACAAATTGGAAACAAAGACAAAAGGCAAAATTAAATAAGACGTTTAAAACAAAAAGGAAATTTTTTTTTGGCCAATAAAAGGCAAATTGACTTTCTTATAATTTAATATACATATTATATAATTAATAATGGAATAATTTATAATTAAAAAAAATAATGGAATAATTAAAATATTATTTAATAATAACAATTTAGAAATATGTTTTTTAAAAAATGTACAATTGAAAATATATTTTAAAAATAAAGGTACAATCGGAAATCATAAAATTTCTCCTTATTCTTATTTTTATATATTATAGATACATGTGAAAAAAAAAATGTTAAAGATTTTAGAATAGTAATGATGAAAGGCATTTACTCGTTGTACTTTAAAGCCATATGTAGAGAATTCGAAAAAGGAGATTTAAAAAAAAATTGATGATCACAATGGCAGTTTTCAGAGGCAAATTTTCTAAAGTTTGTACTATAATAATTGTGTTCGGCTGAATGAGCTCTAAACCAACGAATAGCTCATTTCATCACAATATTGTTCTAAACCTAACAATGGTTCTTTTTTTGGCTCAAAGCATATAAATATATACAGTTTTGGATGCACTGTCCTATTACTGGAAATGGGTTTTAGACTTGTAGAAGTATTTGGAATTTGGATGGCCTTTTACCTGTAGACGATGGTAGTGGTACTAGTCGTGGACTGGTGGTCTTAGGCTCACAGAATTGTGCATGTTACTGCCTGACAGGTGACTACGGATCATGAGCAGCTCCGGGTCCGGGACCCTGGTCCTTGGCCAACTAGTACAAAAGGGTTAAATGTAGTTACTCCATATAATTGTTAATTGTACATGGGCATTTCCATATCGTCCTTACCTGGGTGGGTTGGGATATAGGGTATGGGGTATGGGGGCTGTCTCAAATCTCATTGCATTTTGGTGCATTGGTCATTTATGCAAAAGCATAATAAATATTAGTAGATACCCAGTGTCAGTAATCAGCCTCTTCTTTCTGCAACCTGCTATAAAATAAGGTCTCTAACAGTGAAAAGGGACTTGATTAAATTTAATTCTTACCTACCACTTCTAATAATTTCGCACTTGCCAGCCACTAGCGCTAACTACCACTTCTAGCGAGCTCTGGGTTTTAGCAATTTAAGTTGGGGTTTAAATTTAAAGCCCGATATCTCTCACATTTTGGACTTCCATTTACAAAATAATACTATTAGCCTCTGAGTATATATAACCATTTTTAGATTGTAAATATTATATTAGCCTCCCGAAAGGTAGCTTTGAAAATTTTCCTAATTCCAATGGTAATCAAAGTTTTCAATCTCAGCCATTTGCACAAAAGAGTAGTTTTCATGACCTTGTTGGCAAAGATCATTAGCCAAAATTAGGATATTATTCAATACCTTACTATATTAATTGAGAAACAAGGAATTAATGCAGTCTGTTAACAAAAAAGAAATGTCTGGGCTGAAAAGGCATGGTTTTCGTGATGAGTTCCTTAAAACGGATTATTAGTGCTAACTAGTTCATCCATTTTCCAATGTCAAATGAAAACTGATTATGAAATTTTAAAAGGATCAAGTTTTAACTGCTAGACAGGCAAGCATATCTATATATATATATATGTGCTTATATACTTTCTACAGAAATTTAAATGAGAGATATCTATGTTTGTTAGAGCGTTTGTCACGTTTGGGAACGCAGTAATTGCTGCTTTTTGTTGAGCTTTTGTTAAGGTGAAATATCCTATGTGGCAAAAGCAACCACCACGAAACAGTGAAATGCTCAAAGCTACAAAATACTGCAATTAAAGTGGTGGGCTTTCCACAATTATATTATGCCATTTTTATCCCCATAACATTTATGAATATCCCAAACAAGCCTCACCTTAATAAATCCAAATTCTGTTAGTTTTTGTTTTTTAATTTGTATTTAGCTTGGTTAGGTTTTTTTTTTGCGTTAAAATACACTGCATCTAATGGTGATATAGCCAAAATAACTTGTCATTTATAAAAAACAATAAAAAAGCAAATAAATACAAATTTAATAAATAATTAAAATTACAAATAACTAATAGAAATTAATTTTTTAAAAAAATTAAATATATACAAATATTTTTAATAAATATAATAGTATATATTATATTATTTTATACTAATACCCTTAATGGTCATTTTATATTTAAATCTCACCACTACACCAAGCATACATTTTTTCATCACTAGTTAAGTTTTCAAACTACCATTATAATCTCACATGTACAGTAACTAATCTCCCCATTTCAATCTCCCCCACACCAATCTCACAGTCCTGCCAAACAAACAGAGCCTAATATATGCCTTTTTTGCACCCAATGCTTGTATTCATGATGCATAGAATTTGAACTTGGTCACATCGTCTTCAAAGATAAAACTTCATATGCGAAATCCATGAGTACACAAAAGAAGCAATTTACTAATTAAGTACTATACTAAAGAGAAAGAAGTACTACATGTTTTGCTGGCTGCTATTGGAAATGGTTTATATCTTTTTAAACTGATTGTAAATAATAAAATCTTGAAATTTCAGAAACAAAATCGCACAATATATATTATGAAGGTTAGATAGATAGCTCTTGAGTGCGAGAGTTCATTGTACATTTGGTACATGAAAACTATATTTCACCATAGAATTCATGAGACGATTATTAATTGAGAAGTCTGCAGAAGATTATTGACCGAATTAGCAGAAACAAAATGCAAGCGGAACAGCAGAGACCATTTGTCTTTGTCTTGTTTCTTATAGTCCAGCAGAGCGGTTGGCGTATTCCTGAACCAAGGCTGAAAAGAGCGTTGGGCTCTCCAGCAATCGTGTCGGTGTGTCAAATTCTTTTGCCCTTCCTGCCATGTTAAAAGGAGGAAAAACCATGAGCATTTGGGTGCAACAGATTATGTGACAAAAAAAGTTGCCGGATGAAAGCACTCACCTGCATCTACGACTAAAATCCGGTCACAGTCCATGACTGTGGGTATTCTGTGAGCAATGCTGATGATTGTGCAGGCTGCAAAGTCCTCTCTAATGATCTTTTGGATGGTAGCATCGGTTTGAGAATCGACTGATGCAGTTGCCTCGTCCATGAACAATAGCCTGCTGCGCTTTAGCATAACTCTTGCTAAACATAAAAGCTGCCTTTGTCCCACACTCCAATTGTCACCATTACCGACCACTGGAAAATCAAAACATTTTGTCAGCTATATTATCAAGAAGCACCATTTGGATGGATTGGGTAAATTGTTGATCACTCACCTGGAGAATCGAGTTTTTCAGGTTTTGAAGCTACCGAATCTTTAAGTTGGCAACGCTCAAGACTCTACAAAAGTTAATGAAACGGGAAATTAAGAAATTAGAGTAACGAATTATTGAGAAGAAAGAAAGTATAAGACATTTGACATAATCCAGATATAATTAATGATGGTATTATTGTTGTACTTTCCATAACTCTTCATCTGAATACTGTCCAATGGGATCAACGTTGCTTCTCACAGTTCCTTCGAAAAGGACAGGATCTTGAGGAATGATTCCAAAGCGTGACCTAACATCATGCAGCCCTAGCATGCTTATATCTATACCATCAATGATTATTTTCCCTCTTGTTGGTTCAACCAGCCTAAAGAAAACTTGGATTAAGGTTGACTTCCCACTCCCTGTCCGACCAACAACACCAATCTTCTCGCCTCCTTTAATGCTGAGACTAATGCCTTTAAGTACCAGAGGAGTGTTTGACCGATATCTAACCTGTTAGCCAAAATTAAACATATTGCAGAATTTCAGTCCATTGAATTTGAAATGGTTTTGAAATGGTATAGTCAAAAAGCTATAGTTACCTGCAAGTCTTTGAGCTCAACATTGCCATGAGCAGGCCAATTTGCAGGGGGAACACGGTCTTCAATACGCCATGCTGCTTCTGCCTCAAGATTTGAATATTGCTTTATTCTTTCCACGGAAACCATCTTATTTTCCAGAAAGCAACTATAATATATGGCGAAGAACAATGTGGTATTGAGGGCAAACCCATAAGACAGAGATAAGCCAACATTTTCTGCATTATGCAAAACAAGTCAAGTATTTGCAAAACAATTGTAACTAGACATCATATTTACATGTAACAAGTAAAGTTTTTGCAAAATAATTACCTGGCTTGACGATGCTGCTAGGTAACAAGATCATAAACATGGCAGAAAGGCAAAGGAATACACTCCCAATAAGCTCCAAACGGAAGCCTAACCATTCATTGGATCCATTGTTGTGGAAATCCATGCGTAAACTGGAGTTAACCCTGTCAACATTTTCGTGACAGAAAGCATCCTGCTTTTTGAATGCTCGAATTGTCATAACTCCGGTAATACTTTCTGAGAAGTGATGGATGACAGGAGCTTTAGTGATTGCGTCGAGGCGAGTTAATTCACGAGAGGTTGAAAGGTAGTATCCCTGTAAATCAATAAAAATGAATATCACCAAATGAATAATCTCTCATGTGATGTGAAACTTATGAATGACAAAAGGTGAATTCAAATAAAAGACCCTTACCCTGTACCAGTAATTCAGATATAGAAGTGGAATTATCAAGAAAACTGTAGGCCAAGAGTATTGAGATGTGATGATTAAGATGCTGAGCACTGAAAGGTACATAGGAATCAACATCCCCAAGAAAATTGGGATGATGATATCAACCATGGTCTGATCACTTGCTACCTGCGGATCAAGAAAGACAGAATCTGTCAGTCATAAGATGCAATGTTATTCTGATCACTTTTATCATTTCACTTCCATTTTCTGGGCAATAAGATAAAAGAAGACAGTAAGAATATATAATACAGATTTCCTTTCAAATCATACCCGACTTAGAATTCTTCCTGAAGGTGTGGTATCAAAAAAGGACATAGGGGCGTGCAAGATGCTTTGAAGAATATTTCCGAAAAAGATTTGGGCTGTCTTGAGCCCTACAAGTGTAACAAAAAGGGCTCTGAACGTGCTCAACACAAATGAAAGCACTGCTATGCCAGCATAGACAGAAATGAATAACGTAGGGTCAAATGAAGTTGCACGGTCAGCTGCTGTTTCATATGACAGCCAATAATCACCAGCCATTGAAGAACCTTGCCATGCAAAACATAATAGCAACACAGCAGCCACACCCCACCAGCCGAAAGCCTCAGTGCAGTAGGTTTTATAAACTTGCAAGCTGACTTTTCCTGTTTCCCTCTCTTCTTCTTTGATTAGCTTCGCATCACCCTTATCTGGCTTTGGTTGGTCTTGAGATGAGCTATTTTCACCATTTTCTTCCCCAACGTTGGAAACACTCTTATAAGATTTTGATTTATGGGGGGACTTTTCTTCACTCATGTTGTTGCCTGCCTCTACAAGTTCCATGGCTGTCTCATGTGCAGCCACCAGAGCTCCAAAATCCATGCCAGAGTCCACTAAAGTATTATACTTCCCTGACTCTACTATCATTCCATCTCGCATCACCTGAAATTAACATGATGGAAGCTTTTAGAAAAATGCAAATATTCTTCACATGAGTACAATAAGATCAACATTTCAAAGAAACAGATTATATGTCTGCTTACCACAATAAGATCAACATTATGCAAGAAGTCTACTTGATGAGTTACAAGTAGAATAGTCTTTCCTTTGAGAGCTCCTCTCACACATTCCTGCAGATAGACCAGATAAAAATCCATAAATAATATTATGCAAATCTCATAAGCAACTGCTTGCTGTTCTTTGTAATATTCTCCAAAATCCATAAATAATTTGCAAGGATGTTGACCAGATTATAGCTTTACACAACAAACTATCTACTACATTTCGGACAACTTGTAACATCAAAGGAAGGATCATTTCTTTTCAAGAGTTGCAAAGCTTGTACAAGAGTAGATAACAATGTTACCTTGAATATTTCCGTCCCTGTATGAGCATCGACAGCACTAAAGACATCATCAAGTAGGTAAACATCACAATCCTGATAAACAGCTCTGGCAAGTTGTATCCTCTGCTTCTGGCCACCACTGAGATTGATTCCACGTTCTCCAATTTCAGTTTGATCACCAAACTCCATCATTTCCAAGTCTTTCTCCAAGCAGCAAACTCTTATAACTTCTCTGTATTTCTCCCTATTCATTGGCAAACCAAATAGGATGTTCTCTTGAATTGTTCCATTTTGAATCCAAGATGTTTGAGCTACATATGCAGTTGACCCGCAAACCCTAACCTGTCACGAAACAACAAGACTTTTTATGTAACAATCATCGATGACTCTATTACTTGTGGCAATGCTATTGCATCTTAAACAATCAACAGAGGGGAAAGACAAGGATTCATTCTCAGACTTGATACCTTTCCTGATATTTTGTGCATCTCACCAAGAACAGAAGCCAGGAGAGAAGACTTTCCTGATCCCACAGTCCCAACTATTGCGGTAAGCTCGCCTTTCTTGACCTCCAAATTGATATTTTTCAGAGTCTCCTCTCCACTTACATCATCCCAGCTAAACACTCCATTCTTAACTTCCACAGCAATTCTACCATCACAACCCTCCTGTCTCTCCACTGATGCATTTACCAATTCCTTGCTCATCATGAAAGTATCTAATCTCTCCAGTGATATCATTGCTTGTGAAAGTGAGACCATCGACTGTGGGAAATTTCTGATTGGATCCTGCAAGATCCTAAAGATAGTTGTTGCTGTGAACACTAGCCCTGAATCAAGTTTCACTCCTAATAAAAGTGCAGTCCCAAATGTGAGCGTTGATATCAGGTATGGCGTTGAAAACATTACTGTGATGTTCCAAGCGATTGTATACAAGAATTTGCTTACCCATCCAAACTCTTTCTCACGGAAAGATTGGATTCTTTTGTTGAAGTGTTCTTCCCAAGCCTGGAACTTGATAATCCGTATGTAGTTAAGCATTTCATTTGTTGCCTTCATCCTCAAGTCACGGTTCATCATCGCATTGAATTGATACCAGTTGTTCCTCATGGTTCCATATATTGCAAAGATGAGAACACCAAGAAGTCCAAGCACTGACGTGACCATGGCGGCACCAAGGTAAGCGTATAAAAGCACCAAGCCAACAACAACTTGCAAAGGAGTCACCCAAAGAGAATGGAGCTGTAACATCATATCAGAGAGCTGTTGAGCATCAACACCCATGTAATTCACAATCTGTCCAACGCCATGAGCCTGACGAGCCGAGCAGGTTAACCTCAATCCCTTCTTGTATAAAGAAGTGATCAAAGTGCAGCGAATGAGCATCCCAAGTTTCTGAGAGTTGAAGTTAAACTGATGAGTACTCAAAACTTCCACAAACTTAGCACAAAGCAGAGTCAATATAAGGTAATATCCTTCGTTTGGAGAGCTTCTTTTGCCCGCAGTATAATCAATAAAACTTTGGATTAGAATTGGACCAACATACATAACGCAGAGCTTCACGATCGCAAGGAATGCAGTAAAGGCCAGTTCCTTCCAAAAGCATCGTAGCAGCGTAGTTCGAACAGGGTGTGAACAATTTTCTTCGGGTTTAGGCCATTTCGTTTCGAACAGCCTTGACATCCTCTCGGCCCTGTGCTCTGGTGACAGAAATGGAACGTCCTCCATTTTAAGAGGAGCTTTATACCCTTTCTTCAAAATTGGATTCATCCAGATCCAAAACGCCTTTGAAACAACTGAAGCTGTAGCAAAGCCAGTCACGTTTGATTTGTTTATAAGTTGTTCATACAACTTTTCTTCTTCATCATCCATTGCTGGTTCTGCCTCTCTGCTTACTGCTACTCCAGTTGAACCTTTAATGGCAACAAATAAAAGAACAACTGATAATGGAAACGAAAACAGGGAAACTATATCATCCAACCTCAAAGTTTGATCCCGACTGTTTTCTACAGCTAACATACGAATGATTGCGGAAACTGTAAACAAGGAAACGATGATGAAATTTGCAACCCAATAAATGCGGAGGGTGAGAGGGTGGTTGACAGCCTCAAATCTCTTCTCATGAATGATCAAAATTGCAATCACCGCATGGGTTATGGCTTCAACTAACCAAAAAATCCCATCAAACTTCTTCCATGGCTCCTGACTACTTCTAGTAAATGAAAGAACGCAAATAATAGTGTAACAAAACGCCAGGACAAGTGTTGCAATCAAAGAGAGTTTGAACCATACGGTAGTTGTGGTAGTTGTGGGACGGCGGCTCCTGTTGACTCTAATGAGAGGCTTGTTGATGTCAGGGTTGCCATGGCTATTGCTTGATGAATAGAGCTTGTAAACCGCAAAACAGAGCAGGGTGAACAAGAACAGGAGATCAACCGCAGAGAAAAGAGCTCTTTGAGGACAAGGAGACAGGAAGATAAATCCCAGCCATTGGAACACAACAGAAATGGATGTCTCCCCGGAAGAGTCAATCACAGAGCTTGAACATGAAACTGAAGTAATCCAAGCAGAAGAAGAAGACATCCTTCACTCAACTTGTTGAACGAACGTGAAGGAAAATCATACAAAAAATCACCCTTTAAAAAGCTCGATCCCCAACAAATTGAAAGAACACGGCCACCAAAATTTAAGTAAGAAAATAAATTGCATTGTCCCCATACTGTAATACATTTATGAGTAACAACTAACAAGACACCTTTCATTATTGGTACTGAAAATGAAACCAACCCCATACGTAGATTTAGATGTACTAAAGATTTTTTATTATCAATAAATAAATACTCCCCCGTTCCTTATTACTCCCACTGTCCCTTTTTATAAGTCCCCTTCTAGAAGATTTTTTTTATCCCAAAATATAAATCCACTTTCTAAACCCAATGCATATTTATAAGTTGTTTCCAAAATTAGCCTTGAAAATGGTAGGATAGTTAAGAAAGTGAGTAGGAGGAGAGAGAGTGAGTGGGGGAAAGAGTATAGGGGTAAAAATAGAAGAACAACATAAAATTACATAAAATTTTGAGCCCTAACTAATTTTCTTAATCTTAATGATATAGTTAAAAAGGACTTATAAAATGGGACAGACGGAGTATAAGTCATGGATAACTAACATCTTCAACCAAGAAAAGTATTTAAAAGTTAGTTAGTTTGTAAATTTTATACATATTTTAGTCTACTTTCTCATGACACCCTTAATTAAATATTCATTCTCGTTCTTTAATTAAAGAAGGGTATATTTAGAAGATAGACAATTAATACTTTCTTAATAGTATAAGATGACAAAATAAAAAGAAACAAAGAGTGATGACTTATAATTAGAAATAGAGGGAATACAAAGTTTAATGGTGCATAAAATGGAATGTTTCTGTCTTAGAAACAAGAAGATAAGTCTAGACTCTAAAAAAATCGCTAATGTCTTTTTTAGTTTTTACCATATTTTTTTTAAAGAAAAAAAATGCATATTTCGTGGTTTATATATTTGTATCGATATGTGGGAAAGATGAAGATCAGATCGGTCACGCATCTGTTTCGGAGTAAATGTTTGCCGAGTCCCGACTCTGAACATCTTGTCGTTTTGTCATCATGATTATTCAAGCAAAATTTGAGATGAAACAAGAATTACTCCCTCCCTCCCTCCCCTTTTAGAAGATAGGTGTTCATTTTTAGAAAGTTTCATTGTCCCTAAGATGTACACTCGTCAATTAATTATGATCAGTTTTACTTATATAATCCTATTTAATTCACGTAATTGACCATTATATCAACCACCATATTTAAAGCATGAGGGAAAAGAATGATGGAAACGAAAAGAAGGCTTAGATTTATTTAAAAGTTGGCAAAATAACTGTTTTTCATGGTGTTTGTGATATACTTAAAAACGACATTTACAAGGGGACGGAGGGAGGAGTATGTTGGACTAGAGAAAAAGAAGCATGATATTCCAATTGTTGATCAATATGAAATCTATAGGGTAAGTCCCTGAATTTTTGACATTGATTTGATAGAATTCTAGTAATTGTAGGGAAAAAAATGAATTGTCATCATTCTATTGGTCGAAACCATGGATGATGTGCTGGAATCATTCCATCTAATAATTCCAGTGAGTGAGAAATTATTAGATGAACCAGTTTCACAACGTCACTCATGGTCCTGAGTAATAAAATTGTGACAACTCGACATTATTCATAAAATTTAGACACAAATTTAGTACCAGATTTAGCCGTAAGTTTCACTAGATGAGATTTACAATTTGAGTCCCTAAATTTAGAACATTAATTTGATAGAGTTTTAATAATTGTAGGAAAAAAAATCTAAATTGTCACAAGTTTATTGATCAGAAATTCATGGATTACATAGTAGAACCAGTTCATATAATAATTTCTCACATCTAAGTAATATATATTTTTTTTTTTTGAAAAATAGGTAACTTTCATTCATGTAACTGATTTTACAATAATTTTAGGAATATCATCTCTCATTATATCAAATCTCAGTAAAACCCTGTAGTTGATTACTTTTTGCACCTGAAGAACTGTATCTTCCTTGAAAATCCAAAACGCATGTTGTGAATCATGTTGATGTCTCTCTATCATGTCCATTACCCCCTCATTGTCGCTTGTTCTTCCAAACAAAAAGTTTTGATCAACGATGATCAAGTGATTGATTCGATGGACAGATGTCTTACTTGGAACCCAAAAGAAAGGGATTACAACAATTTTACCACAATCTGAATGAGTAAAAAGGTTGATCATGTTTGAAACTATCATAAAATTCAGACTCGGTAACTCAGATTCGAAAAGAACTAAGACTAGACTCGAAACTGACTCAAAAAAACAAACTAACTCGAACCGACTCAAAGACAAACTCAAATAAAACCTGGACAGATCTGTAGATTTGAATCCTTTATTGAAAAACAAATAAATTAACAAAAACGAAATCCTCCTCCTCCCTTTGACGTGACAACTAAGGAGGAGGAGGAATACTAGCGAGAACTAAAAAATATACTAGAAGAGGGAGAAGGGGAGAGAGGAAATGAGAGGCGGCTAGGCATAAAGCACACTAAAAACCAGAAACTCCTTTTCGTTAAAAGAAAAAAGAAAAATTAAAACTACATCTAAGTAATATTTGGTTTAGCTAGTAATTGTAAAATTTACCTTGAATTGTTATCATATTTAAGTTTTACCCACATGTGTATTTCGTCAAGTAATATGAGTTATATCCTTGATGATATATATATAAACCTAATTTGATTGTCCATGGGAATCGACTACATATGCGAGACAATAATTATGCTTTGGATCTTTTTCGCCCTTCCGCAAGCAGAAATTAATATTGGATAATTAGTGGTGGAAATCACTTTCTTTTAAAGGTTTATAATGATCAGCATAAAAATCTTCAAGAAGACAAAACATCTATTAATTATAGTATTTTAATCCAAGTGGGAAATAGATAAAACACATAAAACTCAATACATTTAGAGGCAAATATGTTTGGTCTTACACTAGTTAGATCTAGACAAATGATAGTTCATTACAGTTTAGGATAATTTTAGTTTATCATTACACCTAATTTTAATTGTCTACCCAAAGAGCCATTATTTAGCCATAAGTTAGCCACCAATTTTAAAGAAATAGAATTTATAGGTAAATCCTATGATTTACGACATTACAATAAAACTGTAGAGATTGTAGTATAATATTAGTAGGAGTGATGCTACTTGTTCGAGAAATTATTACATGGACCGGGTTCACCACGTCATTTATGCTCCCGACCAATAAGTTAATGACAAGTCAGATTTTTTCCTACAATTTCTAATATCCTAACAAATTAATGTCCTAAATTTAGGAACTTATCATGTAAATCTCATCTGGTGAAACTTGGGGCTAAACCTGATGCTAAATTTATGCCTAAATTTTAGGAAGAAATTTTGACTTGTCACAATCTTATTAGTTGGAACCATAAATAACATGATGGACACGGTCCATCTAATAATTTCTCCTACTCGTTCCATCCAAAATATTACCACCAAATTATCTTGGCTGAAGTGTCACAATCACTAGTATCCTATCAAAACAAATGTCATAAATTTTAAAATCTATCTTCAACCTTTGTTATGGTTATAATATATATATATACCAGTTTCGTCAATCTCTATTCTCCAATTGGCTTGCATTATTACTTTATTTTTGGTTAGACTTAAAGGTTATTTACAAACTGTTGGAAACTTGCTAATGCACTTATATAGCATATGGCCTTTATTTATACACTATTTTCTAATGGTATATATGCTATGTTATATACAAAGCTAAATATTATTAGCATAGTATATAATGATATATTACATGCTATATCAAACAAATTAATTAGAGGCAGATTTAGGTCAAGTGTTTGAAAAAAAGGTGGGTGTTTAATTCTACCATATTTTAGTCCCTTTTAGTTAGTGGTATTCTCGTTTTCATTTTTACCCTTTTATCAAGTTTAGAGCTTTTGGGCTTTTGAACTTTTGGACCGATG
>AWWV01011537.1:0-11923 GCA_001974805.1 Corchorus capsularis
TATATATATATATATATATATATATATATATATATATATACTTGTGCCATGTCATGTGGGAAATATATATCATGGTAAACAATTTTGTATTAGTCCCCGGATATGGTTCACCTAGCATGAGGAGAATTTTAAGGTTTGATAGAAGCTTATTTAGCAACTTACTATATACATGTTCATATTTCTTTTTCTAACATCGTATTCTATTATTATTCTTTGTTGTAACAATGGACTTGGAGATCATTCCAATATAAAAAACAAATAAAATACACTTTTTCTTAAGGAAGAATTATTAGATAAGATTGTAGTATCATGTCAGTTATGAGACCAACCACTAAACTTGTGACACGTCAAATTGACTTAAAAAATTTAGTCGCGAATTTAGTCCAAGATTTAGTCTCATTCTAATATAAACAATATGTAAAGGGTCAAAGTTAAGATATCATTGGATATGGTTTCAGAAAATTTCTGAGTTGTCATCATATTAGTGGTTGATCCCATAAATGATGTGGTGAGTCAGTCTCATCAAATAATTTCTCATTTCGTACGGCATTATATCTTATGTTGAAAACAAAATTATTAAAATTAGAAAAAAAAATTAAGGAAAAATATTAGATAAAAAAATCAATTTAGAGGAAAATTGAGGAAAATGATCATATCAGTATCTACTATAGCTAGTAGCTATATTGGACCCGATTGGGAGGAGATTGCCCCTATTTCTTTATTCATAAGATTTGAACCGAGATCTCACTCAATGGGCATTAACCTTCTCACACTTAATCCAACCAGCGTTGGTGTAAGTAGTACTTCCTTATTTATGGTTTACTTGTTGAATAATGTTTAAGTGATACACCTTTATCGATTAGAACTATAATCGACGTAATAAAATAGACATATCGAATACATTCGAGTTGTTAACTCAATTGATAGGCATATTCGTATCTAGATCATGATGTGTTGAGTTGAAGTCCCATTTTATGTGGGCTTTGTGCCCCTTTTATATGAATTTGGTTAGTTTGTTAGTTTGTTACCTTTATTAAGATAGCAGATGTAGTTTGTATTTGTAATTTTTCATTGAATTGTTTGGTTTTTTGTGCGTTGGAGAAATTTTTGTTGAGTTGAAGTCCCATTTTATGTGGGCTTTGTGCCCCTTTTATATGAATTTGGTTAGTTTGTTAGTTTGTTACCTTTATTAAGATAGCAGATGTAGTTTGTATTTGTAATTTTTCATTGAATTGTTTGGTTTTTTGTGCGTTGGAGAAATTTTTGACTAGATTTTGAGCAGTTGAAGGCAGTTGAAGATGTTTTGGAGTTTCTGATTGAAAACTTAAAGATTTATTGGTATGGAATCTCCCTACTGTGGTGTATTTTTTGTTTTCTTTTCTAGCTTTTGCTATGGTCTGTCTCCTGCACTTTTCAGTGCTCCTATCTTAATAATATTGACTTTTTCCTTGAAAAAAAAAGGAGATATCCGATTGTAACGAGAGAGATTCGATTATTGTATTTCTTAAAAAACAAGACCTATCTAATAATTTATCAAAAATTAAAAATAGTAATTATATTAATATCTTGGACGATTTTGAGTTTCATGTCACAATCATAAATAAATGAATCATAATTCATAAGAACCAAAAAAAAACAAGAACCCTACAAAAACGAAAATCAAGTCTCGTTTACTCGTCAAATTATGTATTAGGGTCTACTTGGAATATATTTAGTAATAGCACACAATAAGGTAACAAATTAATTTCAGGTTTAGCCCCTAGTTACAAATAAGGAGGGTAATATAATGTAAATTATAAAGTTAATATAAAGTTAACTTTGAGTGATATTAAATTTGATATCAAAGTTTGATGATTAATCTTATTAATACATCAAACTTATAAATTTAATGTAATCCCTTATTTGTAATTTATCTATAGTGCATCAAATATAAACCTCTAATTTATTTTAGATTTAAATCAATTAATATTTCTAATATCTCAATTCATGTGAAGCCAACCTTCATAAATTCATTGTTTGAAATTCAAGGAAATTTCTTGCTAACCGACAAAACAAATAAATAAATAAATTGAACAATACAATCAAAATATTGGGGGGGGGGGGGGGCAACTTTGCAAGGCTGCAAGTTCGGCTGAGGTTGAATTTCTTTGGCATAAAAGCATATCAAAGATAGAATTGTCCATCAAAACTTTAAAGATGATCAAAGGTGAAGCCGTTAGTAGGAATGTATAAAGTGGAAGGAAACAAAGTAGAAAAGTTCGTCAGATAATCTAATGCATATCTTTTCCTTAATCAACAATAATGAAGATGTAATGACCCAATTGGCATAACGTAGTATAAGCTTGAAACCACACTACAAATTTTTTTGTAGCATGAATCACCACAATGACATAGAAATATATTGAAAAATTATTACAAATTATGTTTCTTTTTTTTTTAGGTAACAAATTAGGTTTAGAAACGATTCATATATAGCATCTCTACAACTCTTAATCCAAAAATATTTGTCAATTTGGTTCACTCTTAATTTAAATACATTAGTGTTATCAACTTAATTTAAAAATCAAATCTTTGGTTCATCATAGGTGACATAATCAACTAATTATTACTATCATTTTTTTTTGTTCTTATTCAAATATCTATGCTAAGCTTTATAGGAAATTAAATTATCTATATTTCAATTTTTTTAATCAAATTAAATAAATAAATAAATATCTATGAAATTTTTTTGATTTCCAAGAGCCTACTTGGAAAATTGGAGTTTGGTAAGTTAGTTTTTTTAAAACAAGTTAATGTTGAGTAATAGTCATGGAGTAAACCATTAAGTAAAGCTTGGTAATGTTATATTCGGGTATGAGAATTAAATTGGGTTTAGCCTAAAGTTGTTTTATGGAAGTTGCATCTAATAATATGATATATGTTGTTTATAAGTTTAAAGCATGAGATTGAAGTTATATTAATGTATTGGTGGCATCGGGATATTTTAGTTACTGATTGAATATAATTGGGAGATGAAAGTATTTTTGGTTTGATATTGATATGTTGGAAGCTATTACTATTTGATTATTGGATCACTGAATTTATTATTAGTATTGAGAAAGTCATTGAGATCTTTGAGTATTGTTAATTGGACATGAACTTGGTTGAGTTGAATAAAGGAAGTTCCATAAAAATATTTAGTGAGGGTTTTGGTAAATTAAATTGAATATATTTTCATATTTATGTATATGGATTTATAGTCTTGGACTCAATTTTTAGCAAGATTTTGAAAGGTCAAATGTGGTTGTATCAAGTTTGGGAATAAGATGATATAGTAATTTTTGGATGAGGGATTCCCATGGTAGTTTAAGGGCTGAGCACATTGTGTGGTAAGTGAGATAAGTTGCAAGTTTGGAAAATTAGGTGAAAATGACTTTGTTTGATTAGAGAGTTTAAGTGCTAAGTGTTTGGTAAATGTTTTGTGTTGGGAATCATATTTTTGCATTCTGTTTTGATGTCCTTTGTAGTAGAAAATGATATCGAAAATTATGAAATTTGGCAGCCTTATAGAAAATTGAATTTGGAACAAAGTTTGTGAAATGACCTTTTTGCTGATTTCGATTGGATTTGGAGTTATGAGATTCTGAAGCTAATGTCACTGAATTTAGGTTCAAAACTAGAAAACTGAATTTGAAGTCAAATTTGGCATGGTTATAGTACGAATTTGATGTGGGTTCTTCGGAATCACTTTTAGCTTAATGAATTAGCTTTCATTTGGTTCTGATTTTGCCTGATTTTGTTGAGTATTTGATTAAGGTATGCTCACTTTCCCAGAACATCACAAATCTGTAAATGGCATGGAAATGTTATATTAAGTTCATATTAGGAGCAACTTTCGAGGGGCATAACTCTACCTTAATAAATCCAAATTAAGTCATTGTTGTGCCCAAATTGTAGGGTTTTTTAAGTCTAAAATAGAGAATAAGGATCGTTTCTATAATTGCACAGTTTTCCCCTAAAAATAGAACACTTTTGGAATACTTGGAATAAACTTGAAATTTGAATATGATATGGGCAGAATTTGAGAATGGTTCTTTGGAGTAAATTTTAGTTTAATGAATTGGCTTCCAAATGGATGTGGTTTTGTAAGGTTTGGTAAAGGATCAAGCATGATATGACTGTTCTTGCGAAGTGTGGCTACGTTAGGTTTTTGTTGTAAAATTAAAGTTTGTCTAGAACTTTAATCTCGCTATTTGTTCTAATTAACTCGTATACTCCTGAATGTTTAGGGTTTAAATTGAAAGGGACATAACTACGTCAATACCTCCCCAAGGAAATTAACGGGAGTATACGAAGCTCCCAAACTGTGAGTGTTTTGTAGCTATCTTCATTTCATTAAAAAAAATGCTTTGAAAAATGCTCCCATGTTTTATAAATAGTGTTTCTAAGATCATGGTTTTTATAACGCTTTTGTAAATAGTTTTAAGTGCATGGTTAAAATCTCAATGGCCTGTTGCATGGTTTAATTTGTTGTTGTTACTTGCCAATGTTGTTGATTTGATCTGATTATTTGAAATGACATAAGTTAACTGTTTTATTTGCAAGGCTTAATATTTGATAAATGATTACGTTTGCCATATACATATCAAAATGGTTTTGAATGGATGTTATAATTTTGCTTCTGATAATATTATTTACTGAATATGTGTTTTAATTTAAGAACTTGTTGGTAAGCATGCAGAGACTCGTGGACTGGACGCAGTCTAGGGAGTACGTATGTCTAATTTGGTGGTGTACTAGCTAGTAGTTGGATATGTTAGGCGAACCATGGTTATTGTGCTATGGATCCACATGGTTCCTCGCTCCAGGCCCAACATGCCATATTTATATACCGGCTTGGCGTGTGCATGGGGAAGTTAAATTGAGTGTGCTGCGGCCACCACGCAGTACCAGACCCAAGCCAACGTCAGGGGAACGAGCTTGTTTTTGGAAAAATAAGAAAATGATATTTTTACTGATTATTTGATGATGACAAAAATGCCCATGACGGTTCAGGAGGTTGACTCGGGCCAAGGTCACTCTGGATAGGTTTTATTGGCAGCCCATTTGTTTAATAAAAGGATATGTTTTGATGGAAACCATTTTGAAAGCAGAACTTGGATTTATAGCTTTGGATTTCAACCGCTCAAGTTGCAAAATAAGTGGTATAACTAGGGTTGAGCTTGAATTGGTTGAATTGTGTATTTTGTTGTTTTGATTGGATTTGTGCAGCAAGTTTTGGCGACACAAGGAGGCTGCAAATTGTTTTGGTTTGATTATACTAAGATCACTTTTTCCTTTGATTCACATAAGTTGTTGCTCCTAATTGTTTGTTCCTCAAGTAGGTCACGAGAAAAAAGAAATTACTCTTACAAGTTGCTTATATTAGGCCTATTGATGCTAAAGTGAGGTAAAAGGCAGATTTGTGTGAGATCATTAAGAGAGTTTAGAGGACCGCCAATCCAACTAGTTTTGTGTGTAAACACGAGAGCACAACAAGGTATACACACACACACTTGTGAGGATTTTTGCTACTAACTTTTCCTTTGTGTAGGTACAATGGGAGATAAACAAGAAGGGCAAAATCAAAGCAATGACTTGGCTACCATATTACAAACTCTCATGCAAAGAATGGATACCATGTCTACTCAATTTAATCACAGATTGGACACCTTAGAAGCCCAAAATCAACTAAGGGCTAATGCCGCACAAGGCAATGGACAAAGAGAACAACAACAAGCTCAAAGGCAAGTTGTTAGAAGGGATCCAATGGAGAGATTGAGGGAGCAAGAAGCTGGAGGTCAAGCTTACTTGGATAACTTGCGGCCTAGAAGAGGTGGTGACAAAGATGAGTCTAAAAACAACATTAAGTACAAGATTCCTAAGTTCAATGGGAGAGGAACTCCAGCATATTATTTGGAGTGGGAATCAAAATTGAATATGTTCCGTGACTATCATCCTTTTGCCGAAACGAAGAAGGTACAAATTGCTATCATTGAGTTTGTTGAAAATGCTTTAAATTGGTGCAATCTAGGAGAAGAAATTTGGAGAGGCCAATTGAAACATGGATTTAATTAAAGAGTGTTATGAGGAAGAGATTTGTGCCAAGTTTCTACATCAATTCTCTTTATCAAAGTTTGCAAACATTGAGGCAAGGATCTAAGATTGTTGATGAATACTATTCGGAGATGATGTTGATGTCTAGGGCTGAAATTGAAGAAGCTCCATAAGCTACAATGGCTAGGTTTCTTGTGGGTTTGAATAGAGAAATTCATGATATAGTGGAGATGCAACAACACTATGATGTAGAGGAGATGTTGCAACATGCTTTGAAGGCAGAGGGTCAAGTTAAAAGAGGAGTTTCGGCCAAGAGGGGTTTTTCATCATCTAGTAGCTCATGGAAACCTTCTTACAAGAAAGATGAGAAAACACCAAACAAGGAGAAGGAGGTGACGCAAAAACAGTTTGTAAGTCCCAAAACCGATTCAAAATCTTCATCTAGTTCTTCTTCTAAATCTCACATTAAGTGTTTTAAGTGTCAAGGATTTGGTTACTATGCTAAGGATTGTGTTAACAAGAAGGTGTTGTATTTTAATGAGCATGGTGAACTTGTGAATGAAGATGAGGAATTCAACTTAGGATCTAATGGAGATGGAGAGGATGAAAGGGAAGAAGATGTGGCTATAAGTGATGATGATGATGAGATACCACCACTTAAGAGTTTGGTTGCTAGGAGGATTTTGAATGCTTATGTAAAAGGTGATGTGCAAAACCAAAGAGAGAATTTGTTCCATACTAGGTGCTATGTGAATGGGAAACCTAGTAGTGTGATTATTGATGGTAGGAGTTATACAAATATAGCTAGTGTTTATTTGGTGAAGGAGTTGCAATTACCCACTACTAAACATCCAAAACCCTATAGTTTAGGATGGTTCAATGATAGAGAAGGAATTAAGGTTAACAAGCAAGTTTTAGTTTCTCTTTCTTTAGACACATACAAGGAGGACGTTTTGTGTGATGTTTTGCCAATGCAAGCATGTTATGTACTACTTGGTCGACCTTGGCAATTTGACAACAAGGTTCAACACGATGATGAGACAAACAAGTACTCTTTTATGTGTGGTAAGATTCCTGTTACTTTAGTTCCTTTATCCCCTCAAGAAGCTTTAAAAGATCATATTAAATTGAGGGATGATTTTGCTAAAATGGAAGCTGAATATAGGGCTAAAGAAAAAGAGAAACATGACACTAGTTCTAGTGCTATATGCGTTGAAAACAATGCTGTTTTGGTTGATAAGAAAGCTAACTCTAAGAAAGTTATTAAGGAGTGTATGTTAGCTACTAAAAGTGAGATTAAGAGTGCTTTGCATGATAATTCTGTTTTGATCTTGCTTTTGCTTAAAAATACACTTATGAGCACTAACAACTTGGCTGGAGAACTTCCAAGCAATATTGTTTCTCTTTTAAGTGATTATGCAGATGTGTTTCCTGAGGAAATTCCTAGTGGATTACCACCCATTAGAGGAATTGAGCATCAAATTGATTTTATTCCTAGAGCACAAATTCCAAATAGGCCAGCCTATAGGACTAATGCTGATGAGACAAAGGAGTTGGAGAAACAAGTTGGTGAGTTGGTTGAAAAGGGGTATGTGCGTGAAAGCCTTTCTCCATGTGCAGTTCCTGTTTTGCTTGTTCCTTTGAAGGATGGAATTTGGAGAATGTGTGTTGATTTTAGAGCTATCAACAACATAACAGTTAAGTATCGTCACCCTATACCTAGATTAGATGATATGCTAGATGAATTGCATGGTGCTTGTTTATTTTCTATGATTGATCCTAAGAGTGAGTACCGTCAAATTCGAATGAAAGAGGGTGATGAATGGAAAACTGCCTTTAAAACTAAGCTTGGATTGTATGAATGGTTAGTTATGCCTTTTGGATTGACTAATGCACCTAGTACTTTTATGAGGCTAATGAACCATGTTTTGAGAGCTTTTATTGGCAAATTTGTTGTTGTTTATTTTAATGATATTCTTGTGTATAGCCGCACCTTGGAAGAACATGTTGAGCATTTGAGATATGTGTTAGATGTACTTAGGGTTGAGAAGTTGTATGCTAACCTTAAGAAGTGCACCTTTTGCACAAACAAGCTTGTTTTTCTTGGTTTTGTGGTTTCTGCGCAAGGTATAGGAGTTGATGAAGAGAAGATCAAGGCCATCGAAGATTGGCCAACACTAACCAACGTTGGTCAAGTAAGATCATTCCATGGCTTGGTTGGATTTTATAGGAGGTTTGTTAAGGAATTTAGCACCTTGGCAGCACCTATAACAAGTGTGATAAAGAAGAATGCACCATTCAAATGGGGTCAAGAGCAACAAGAAGCATTTGAGACATTGAAGAATAAGCTTACTAATGCTCCTTTGAATGTGATGCATCAGGTGTAGGTATTGTAGCTGTTTTAATGCAAGGAGGAAAGCCTGTGGCTTATTTTAGTGAGAAATTGAATGGGGCTGCATTGAATTATCCTACCTATGATAAGGAGTTGTATGCTCTTGTAAGGGCATTACAAACATGGCAACACTATTTGTGGCCTAAGGAGTTCGTGATTCACACCGATCATGAGAGCTTGAAGTATTTGAGAGGCCAACAAAAGTTGAATAAGAGGCATGCTAAGTGGATGGAGTTCATTGAGAGTTTTCCATATCTGTTGCGATATAAGAAAGGTAAAGAGAATGTTGTGGCTGATGCATTGTTAAGGAGGTATGTGTTACTTTCTACACTTGAATCTAAATTTTTAGGATTTGAGTACATTAAGGATTTGTATGCTAATGATGCTTACTTTGGTTATATTTTTAAGGCATGTGCTAATTCTGGTTTTGGAAAGTATTATAAGCATGATGGATTTTTGTTTAAAGAATCTAGATTATGTGTTCCTTCTTGTTGTTTGCATGTTGTATAGTTGAGGGAATCGCATGAAGGGGGTTTAATGGGTCATTTTTGGTGTTGATAGAACATATGAGATATTGCATGAATACTTCTTTTGGCCTAAGATGCGATATGATGTAGGAAAGTATGTTTCTAGTTGCATTGTTTGTTTGCAAGCTAAATCTACATATAAACCTCATGGATTGTATACTCCTTTGCCTATTCCTCATGAACCATGGACACACATTAGCATGGATTTTGTGTTAGGTTTGCCTCGTTTTAAGAGAGGTAATCTAAGATGGCACACTTTATTGCATGTACTAAGACTGATGATGCCATTAATGTAGCTAACTTGTTCTTTAAAGAGATTGTTAGATTGCATGGAATGCCTAGAACCATTGTTTCTGATCGAGATGTTAAGTTTTTAAGTCACTTTTGGAGAACTTTATGGGCTAAGTTAAGTACTAAGTTGATGTTTTCAACTACTTGTCATCCTCAAACTGATGTCAAACTAAAGTCGTTAATAGGACTTTGTCTACCTTGCTTAGAGCTTTGATTAAAAAGAACTTAAGAACTTGGGAGGATTGTTTACCTCATGTTGAATTTGCATATAATAGGAGTGTACATAGTGTCGCAACGTGCGGATCCGAGGTCCGAACCCTACCGCTGAACGACTTAAAAGGGGTAACTACCCATCTAAGTTCTAGGAGTCGCCACTAATCTTTTTAGCCTAGGTGTGATTAGCCACCTATCCATATTATTAAGTCTAATTTTGACCTAAGCTTGGCAAAGGTAATATTAAACCTAATAAGGTTTGCTTAACCAGAGTCTACAGATCCGGGAGTCGGTTACGCTCAGGGAAGGATTAACATCCCCGAGACGCCCGTCAAATGACGGTACCTCTAGTCTAAACTAAATCTAATGGGTCTAGAAATAAACGGTTGCTTTTATCTTAATGTTGATTATTACTAGGAAGGGTTATAAAAGAAAGAAAAATCATTTTTAAAACAAATGTCGAGAATTTGAAGAATGTGACCGAACGACCATCGATCAATTCTATTTTAGATTCTCTTTCACTGTTCATTCTCTTGTTGATCCTTTTCTCTTCGAAAAGGGAATTTTGAAAATGTTGTGACAAACCTTTTTTTATTTATGTTCTTAAAATATTTTATTTAACTTTGAAAACTTCCATTTTTGTCTTCCTAAAAATGGCGAGAAATCTTCTTTTCTTGTCTTTTGAAAAATCTTTTCCATCTTTTATTGATCTACTATTCCTGTGGCTATGTATGATTTGAATTTGAAAACTTCTGTTTAAATATTAAAACACTTGATTACCAATTTTAATTCATTTTGAAAACTAAATAAGAGAACACTTGCTTTTAAAGAAAAACGATTTTTTTGTATTTTCTTAATTTCATTAATCCTAAAAGAAAAGAAAGAATGAATGCAGATGATGCATGGACTGGTAAATTTTAATTTATCTGTAAACAACAATATACTTGAGATTAAACTCGAGACCCTTCCCACGCATTATGGTGGTATCCTCGGAATAATCCAGTCTCGGAGCGGGGACCAAGAATTCCTACCCGAGTACATTTACTATGAACTCACCCGTCATTGTAAATGACAACCGTTTACTGATCTTACTTAGCTAACTCACATGAATTCCAATTAAAAAAAATGCATGAAAGGTCCATTTTAATTACATGCATTAAGACAAGTCTACTCAAAGTCAACTCCGTAAACCCTTTCCACGCATTATGGGGGTATTCACGGAAGAGACCGGTCTAAAAGGGGCTTCCAGAAATTCGTACCCTAGTACATTTATTTGGAAGGTCCTTCATCTCGGCAAAAGACGAATGTTAATGCATTATGAAGACTAATCTAATCAACTACTAAACATAATTCCACAATTTAATTAAAGAAAGCATTTTTAAACTAAGCTTAACCCATATAGACACCCTTTTCAGGTCCAATATCCTTTGACGGCATTTTCGGACTCATTTAGGATAGTCAAACAATTTGCAAGATATTAGAACTAATTTGGCCAGCTAGTTACATTTCCCCATTTGGTTACATCTAAAAGGCTCCCCATTTGGTTGCATCTAAAAGGCCAAAGTAAAGAGTATAGCAAAATGATCATTAGTGATTTATTTCATTTCATGATGGATAGTTTTATTTTTCATACTGGGCTTGGATTTTTATAGATAGTTTTATTTTTCATATTGGGCTTTAATTTCACATAGGGGCCTTTGTTTCTTTGGATTACCCTTGCATTACCTAGATACGCCTTGTCCTTTTATTGGTTTTGAATGGACCCATTTGGGCCTTGGGCTTCATAATCACCCTTGAGATTATTCAAAAAAGAAAATAAAATGCAATGCTAATTAGTGGCCAGTTTTGGGTTTAAATAAAGAGTACAAAAAATAATAAAAATAGAGTAATACAAGAATTGCTGGCCATCTTAGAGCAAATAAAATAAATGAATATAATAAAAATACAGAATTGGCATCAATCATTGTTCTTCCTTTCCTAAATTACTCTTTACAAAGCCTCAAGTATCTCCACAAAGCACCTGCAAAACAGAATTCCAAAGCACAAAATTAGCCATAATCAAAGTTGAGACAAGGTTCAAAAGCACTAATTAGTAAGGTTAAGAGGGGGGCAGCTTATCTTTTTCAGACTTGGGGGACCAAGCTTGGATGGTCCCCCTACGCCACGTCAGCAGAGTGGTGCACCAGCAAGTATAAGGAACAAAGCAATGGGATTCACAGTCATTAAACACAAGAGAACAAAAACACAAAGGAGGGTTAGCAAAGTGTTAACCAAAACTTGCTGACCAAGAATATGCATTTCAGAATTTTGTCATTAAGCAAGAATCAAGTGAAAGACAGGGCATGTGAACTCAGTACAGCCTCAAGATGACAACACCAAGATTACTTTAGTCCATTTTAACATAGGAAAGTCAGCAACATGAACT
>AWWV01011542.1:0-12375 GCA_001974805.1 Corchorus capsularis
ACACGATCACCACCTCTATAAATACCCTCTTAAATCTAGAACCCTAGCCAACCTCTCATAACACTTTTCTATATAATTTTCCCTAGTTTTCTAGGTCTTGGCCGTCAAGGAGAGGGAGGAGGCAGCCGGCCTCCAAGCATTGTAAGTCTCTCATGGATTGCAAGCAATCCATGAGAGGTTAAACCTTTATACTTCTTTTCCTTAGGTATTTTTGATCAATAAATTTATGGTGAGACTTTTGTTCTTAATAATTTGAGCTTTTTCCGTTTGAATACGTTTCTTATCTCTATGCTTCATCTTATGTGTTCATATTTTGATTGATTTGGCGCGCGACTTGTCTTGATAATATGAATGCTATAGTTAGATTCAAGTAGCTTGAGTCAAGCTAAAGTTGGTCTAAGTAACAATTGTAATTCTAGGAGTCCTAGGTTCAATGGGATATCAAACCTTGTTGAAATCTTTAGGCCGAGATGGAAATTGATGTAGGCAAGTTTGGTATTGATTTACCATGCATGTGGAAAAGTAAATCTTAATGCTTGTCCTATGATTCTTCACAGGGTGAATGTTTGATTAGGAACAATAGAGATTAATCGTCAGCAAGATGCGGGTTAATTCTTCTTAGCATGTTGGAGGGTCGAGTATTCCTCTCCTATACCAATTATTCAAATGGAGTTGTTTAAGATATTAAGAGGATTAATTTGTTTCAATGAAAGTTGATGTCTACGTCTTAGGCTATATACCAATTTGGGATGATTTATGATTCTTAATTGATTGCAATTTAAGTCAAATTTATGCTTTGTGTCTATGATCCATGATTCACTTGATCAAAATAATTACCTAAAGGAGAAGAAGTATGATTTTAATTAATTGTTTCCCTTAAATTGTTTTCTTAGTCATTAGTTTAGTTTTACTTAATTGTTTTCTAAGTTTGCTTTAGTTATTTCGAAAATCCATAAAAATTCCCCTTTGGTAAGATTTTCTTTTGTATAATTTGCTTTTGATTTGCTCCTTCCTTCTCTGTGGATTCGACCCCTACTTGCCCTAACTAGTAGTTATTGGTTTGTGGGGATTATTTTGTGATTTGTTCAACGACCGATCACTAACTCAAGTGGTCGAGTACTAGACAATGTGGATATGAAAATGGCTGCTTATGACTTTTATTGCATTGGTAAGAATTCCAAGATGAAAAATTAACATTAAAGGAAGGAATAGAAAAACCATTGACAATACGATTTAATGGATCGAGAAGGAGGACCCAAACGCTTGTGCCAATCAAGATGGAGGTACGAACTGTGGAATAGCATTTTGGTATAAGACTAGAAGAAGATGGATGCTGAACCTGAAAATTGGATGGAAACTGGTAGACATCGTCAATATTTAATCCTTTAGTGAGCACCTTCCGAGTCTGCAAGTCCTTCACAAGAAAACATTCAACATCAAATTCAACTGACACACTGTTAGCTTTACAAAACTTAGATACAGAAACAAGATTCTGTGTAATTTCTGGAACACACAAGACATCATTTAAGGAATAAGAAACTGTAGGGGAATTGAGGGAGGTGGTGCCCTGAATGTGTGATTTTCAAACCTGAAGTGTTGCCAATAACCATTTCACCAGTGGCATCATAATCTGAATTGATTGAAAGGTCCTTCAACTCAGCAGTAACATGATGAGATGCCCCAGAGTCCATACACCAGCTTTTGTTAGTGTGAGCCGAGTGTGCATAATTTGCTTTTGACTGAGAGGCAAAAAATTGCATGCTTTACGACATTGTCGAGCAGTATGACCAACTTTTTCACATAACTGGTAGGAAGGGCGATTGATTGAATCACCATTTGGTTTCTTATCAGAAAACCTGTTGTAATTGCCATTGCGAGGTCGTGGACCATTGTTTCGACCATTTTGGTTGCCGGAATACTGTCGGGTATAATTAACAATAGGTACAGAAACTGCACTAGTTACTTGAGCCACTTCTTGTTTTAAGTGCATCTTTCTCAAATGCAATCAACTTTTCATGTAACTCATCAAAGGTGATGGGAGTCTCCCTTGCTCGGACTACTGTTGAAATTTCTTTATAGTCACTGCCCAAACCATTAAGAATGTAGAGAACAAGATCGTCCTCATCAATATTGGATCCAGCCATGCGGATCTCATCAGTAGTATGCTTCATTTGTTGCATATACTCAACAACAGCTTATTCTCACACTTTGTGCAAGTGAGATTGTTTTTCAAATCCATGACACGAAAGCGAGAGCGACTGGCATACATCTTGGTTAGAATCTTCCATACTTCACAAGTAGAGCTGGTAAAATGAACCCAAAACCCGTCCGAAGACGCCCGAGTCCGAAACCGACCAAACCCGAGTTGACCAAAAAAGTCAACGTCCCGAACCCGAACTCGAAATACCCGAACCCAACCCGAGACTGAGCCCAATCCCGACCCGAGGCCGAACCCGAAATAATTTGAATTTAATAATAATTTATAAAATAAAATATTTTATTGTTTAGAAAAAAACACATTTCCTTTTAATATTAAATAACATTATTATATACAAGATTCAGATACTCGTAAAAACAAATTTTTAAATTCAATGTTGTTGTGATTTGGTTAGATGATGTAAAATATTAAACCAATTTTTTTATTTTTTTATTTTTTTGGAAATAATACTGAAGCACTACTTTGGAAAATCACCCAAATCGTGACAAACTTACCAAACGAAAGTAAGACAATAATTTTTTTTCCCTAGTCATAGGAAACTTTAATCTTGACAGCCTCGACATAAAACCAATTTTTTTAAACATGTAAAGTATTAAACTAATATAAATAATAAATAAAAAGTATTTCAAATAATTATGGTGAGTGAATTATTATAATAATATTTTGTATTTACAATATCTTTACATAATTAAAATAAAAAGTTTTATAACCATAAATAATAATATTATAATCAAATATATTATAATCTAAAAATAATTATTAGAAATAAATTATTAATTACAATTGTAGTGGATTATTAATATCTTTCCATAATTTAAAAAGTTAAATATTCGATTTATAATATCTTTCCATAATTAATAAAAATTTTGAATCATCTAAAAAAATAAAAATAAAAAAAGTTAAATCATTAAAAAGAATACTTATTAAAAAATGATACTCTCTCTATCCCTTTTTATAAGTCTCTGTCAACAATATTGCAAATATTAAGAAATACAGTTAAATCTCTAAATTCTGTAATCTTTTATCTTCTCATTCCAAGTTTGCTCTTTTTCTCTCTCCCCCCACTTAATCTCTCTCCTCCTCCCACTCACTATCTCTCTTCATAATTTTTTTACCACTATCAAGAGTAACTTGGATAAGTTAAGTAAAATATGCATTAGGTTTAGAAATGGGACTTATATTTTGGGACAAAAAAAGTTTCTAGAAGGGGACTTATAAAAAGGGACAGAGGGAGTATACTATAATACTAAGGGTATTTATGAAATTTCCCAATTTGAATTTTTGAGTTCGTGACTTTATATAGTAGTAACATATAGTGGAAGAAAACAAATAACATTACATCATATGACTCTTGATCATACTAGACCCATGGCATCAGTAGTGGGAACTGAGGTAATTACAGGAGGTGAAGTATCAAAAATATGCAGCCCCAGGTCAAGATCATCAAAGTGGGTTGCCAACCAATCTGCAGACATGTTTGTCTCGCTGTAAATATGAGTTATCCTACGAGTTCAATCTCGATTCAACAACTCATTAATGGCATCAAGTATCTGATGGTGTGGACCATAATCCGAAGATGCACCCCTGATTTTTGCAATGGCAAGTAATGCATCTGTTTTCAGCTCAACCAAACAAAATTCTTTATCCCATCACAAACGGAGGCCTTGGTAAATTTCCACAACTCCACTACCAAATTCGAGGAAATCCCCGCTTGAAAAGTAAAGCCAGAGATCCACTTTGCTTCTGTGCTCTTACATTGCCATCAAATTTAACCTTTACAAAGAGAGATGTTGGTCTTTATCATGAGATAAGCACATTATGTTTCAGCTTCATATTAAAACATCATAGGACATCAATTGGTTGCTATTTAAAGGCTATACACATAGTTATCAATATCGTACGATATGTGATTCATCATGCAATGAGCAATTCCTCCAATACCAAATAAATCAAATTCAATAAAGAAAAATCATCCCCCAATCTAGATCAAGAAATCGATTAGATATGATCCATTCATGTTCTGCAACATTAAAGAAATCACCAGTATATCCAAAGATGGATTCGAAGTTAAGTAAATTCCCCGAGACATTAATACTTAATTTGGTATTTTTATGCCTATTATATAGATGATAATAGATTTGATGCCTGAGTTAGTATTTTTATCTTGTAGGCACAATAGGAGACCTTTCGGAGAGAATGAGTTGAAACAGAGCTAATTCATGAAGAAACAAAGAAAGAAGCAATCTAAGCCACCAAATGAGGTGAAGAGTACTCTACTTGCTGCCAATGTTCGGGGGTATTCTCCATCCCTTGTGGCTATTGTAGTAAGTTGATTAGATATAATCTTAGACTATTTTGATAGGTAAATGATTACGATGTCCTTATTAATGAATCTAGTTAATTAGATTCTCATCAACGAATAGTTAATCTAATTAATTAGGCATTCATGTATAGACTTTACTGAGCGCGCTCATAGATAAATTAGGAGAAATTATTAGGTGGGACGGATCCACCACATCATCCATGGGACTAAACAATAGAATTTTGCCATGTCAAATGAACTCCTTAAATTTAGGCACGAATTTAGCCTAAGGTTTTTTAGCCCCCTTTTAAAACAAACCCTATATAAAGGGTAAGTCCCCAAATTTGAGATTCTATAGGGATAGGGTTTTAGAAAATTAATGAGTTGTCTTCATATTATTGGTTGGTCTCATATATGACGTGGTGGGCCCGTCCCACCTAATAATTTCTCGTAAATTAGAATAATCTTATTTTGACTTTACTTCAATCAATTCAATTCCTAAATTAAATATTAATTCCAAATTATATGAAACATGAAGCCCTACACCCTCCAAATATTGTTTTTACATCCTTGGTTATTTGCTTCCTTTTATAATTAAATTGCTTTTAATTTAGATTTGCCGATGATAACATTTATTTTCCTTCATTGATAATACTAATTACAATAGAAGTTGATTGTTCTCGGTGGATTTGACTCCTGGAATACCATATGATTGTAATCAACCCTGTGCACTCGCATACTTGATTCATCAATAAGATTAAAAAAACACTTAATACCTTTTTTTGTGCCACGTGACAATGCCATGTCAGCGGTTGACGGTACCGTTGATTGAGGGGGCAATATGTTCGAAAATTGTAGTTCAGGGGGTAAAATGTCCCAAATTGAAGTTCAAGGGGCAAAACATCTCAACGCTACAAATTCAATTATTATTCTTTTTTAGATTGTCATTCATTGTAAGCCGGTTAAGTAATTAGACATTTCCCCTTGGAAATTTGAAAAAATCCCCAGCTCAAAAAAGTTTTCAGACTAAAATTGACACATTGAAACTGAAAATTTGGAACATTGGTTATTATAAACTTATAATTAATGGTTAAAGATTGGAGTGGTGGAAAGGGAATAAGAAGTAGGCCAGGCGTTTTGAACTCACGCACGCAGTTTATTATCATGCATATCCAGCGTTTGGCTAAGCTTAAGCTAGAAGATGATGTGGCCGGCTGGCCGCAAAGGAGAAAAAAAAAAGAGAGAGTTATCAAATTGCAAAGCATAGTCGCTTTGCAATATATAGAAAGTTGAAAGGGATTGAGACCTATGTTAACTTTTTGACTTCGCTCCAATATATTCTATAATGAAAATTCGACACGTTTTAACGTTAGTGATAGTAAATGCAAGGATCGATCAAAACCCCTGCTTACAGAAATATATATATATATATATAATTATAAAAACAAAAGGTTTTGCTAGCAAAAGTTGTAAACAAAGGATACTTCGGATATTTGTATCTATAAACAAAAGGTTTTGCTCATTATAAGACTCGAATGCGATATCTTAAATAATGAACTTTCTTGTATAAAGTATCAATCGATCTGAAATGCTATATGTATGAGTTTTTCCAGCTTTTGGCCAATGGTTGTAGATTTTATGGGGACCTCGACTGAAAAAGGAAAAAAGGGTTTAATGTTGATATGTTCTGCTCTGCTGCACTATTGTTTCCGGCCCTTTTATTTATGTTGATGGCAGCTTCCTTAGAATTACATGTTTGATTCCAATTTCCAATCCGAATAAGTCTCTACATGCCCATAGATCTAAATGAGAATTCAACTCAAACTAAGAAATTGTCATAATCGTAATACGTAGATTAGACATAATCTTAGACTAACTTGATAGGTAAATGATTATGTGTTCTTATTAATGAATCTAATTAATTAGGTTCTCATCAACGAATAGTTAATCTAATTAATTAGGCATTCATGTATAGACTTTACGGAGCGCGCGTATAGGTAAATTAGAGTAATCTTATTTTGACTTTACTTCAATCAATTCAATTCTTAAATTAAATATTAATTCCAAATTAGATGAATCCTGAAGCCCTAACCCCTCCAAATATTGTTTTTAAATCCTTGGTTATTTGCTTCCTTTTATAATTAAATTGCTTTTAATTTAGATTTCCCGATGATAACCGTTATTTTCCTTCATTGATAATATTAATTACAATAGAAGTTGATTGTTCTCGGTAGATTTGACTTCTGGAATACCCTAGGATTGTAATCAACCCTGTGCACTCGCATAATTGATTCAATTTTTCCCTTTTTTCCTCCCTTGAACTTGTAGTGTTTGGACGTTTTGCCCCGTGAATTTCAATTTTGGACATTTTGCCCCCTCAGCCTGACGGCACCGTCAAGCCGTTGACGTGGCAATGCCACATCAGACCAACCACACCCACGTGGCATTGCCACGTCGGTCAAACTGGTGACGTGGCAATGCCACGTGGAATTTTTTTAGGATGTAAATGCATTGATTGTTGTAATCTATTATTTCCTTAATTGTACATAGTTACTCTGTATAAATAGAAATGAGATTCTATCTCTCTAACCAAGGGAGATAACATTCCTTAAACTTTTTTAAACCTGAAGATTGATCACCACCGAGGAGTTAAAATGAAGCAGTAGCTGAGTTGGTGAGAGGAAAAAAGAAAACATGGGAGAAACATTAATTAAAAGCAATTAAGTAAGAGAAATGCGTAATTACAAAAAAGGGCAACAGGAAAAGGAAAGGGGGAAACTCATAGAGGGGCTTTTTAGTCATCCGGAAAATGAGAAAAGACCAAAAATAGCCAAAAGGTGGCACCACATTAATCCTCAATTTAGCCTTTTAGTAATTTCCTTGGTAGTTAAAAGTAATATATAGTATATATATGAATATAATAAAATTTATATAATAATGATCACAATTAAATGATTCATTAATCAATAGAAAAAGTACTAAACTACTATATATATATATATATATATATATATATATATAACTTAAAGCAAAAGACTTATAAGTACCCTTATAACTAATTAAAGTATAATTAATTAAATACATGAAATTTTAATTTTGTTTAAACAAATAAAGAGTCTACAAAAGCAAATGATGAAACAAAAGCAAAGGTTTAAACCTAAAGTTCTGTTCTTGTTCAATCTAGTCCCTTATTTTAGTTCAGTTCAGTCCCCAAAGTTCTTCAATGGTTCAATTAAGGGTCTATCAGCTTTAAATTTGTTTAATTTAAGGCTTTCATTTTAATTATTTGTATAATTTAATGCTTAATTTGTTTTAATTTGTAATAATTTAGGATTGATTAGCATTAATTAATTTAGATTAGTGTTAATTATATTTAATTCAATTAATTTAAACAAGTTGATTCTTTTTTTAGAATCGTTATTTATCACCACACATATATTAAAAAAATTTCTCCGTAAATTTAAAATGGAGACATGGTGCTTTGATGTGTTTATTGAGATTGTTCTATTTCCTTTTTTAAGGTACAAATTTTTCAAAAATAATCTTTTTCAAAAAATAATCGACGGGAAAAAAAACAAAGCCAATAAATGCAGCACTTGTGGAATTGATAAATGGGAGGGTGCAATTAATTAAATCTGGTTCAAAAATCTTATAATTACCAAAAGGTAAGGGGAAAGAATGAAATAAAGGAATATGACATGCGACTTTTTGAGTCATTTTTCAATTGAGAAATGATCAAAAAGTTTAGGTATTTAATCCCCTCAAGAATCAAAAGTTAGGACATTTAAGTAATCTACCAAGTAGGTTAAGACGAAAAAGATTAGTTTTCTAGCTCATCATCAATCCTTGATGGGGATCTTTTATTAATTCCACTATTCTATTCAAGTCCATTGAGAAATGAACAAAAATATTACTTATTTAATCCCCTCAAGAATCAAAAGTTACGACATTTAAGTAATCTGCCAAGTAGGAAAAGACCAAAAAAAAATAAGTTATCTAATTCCAAAAAGCAAGACTTGGTAGGGATCTTTTAGTAATTCCACTACTCTATTAAAGTCAATTGAGAAATGACCAAAAAGTTTAGTTATTTAATCCCCTCAAGAATCAAAAGTTAGCACATTTAAGCAATCTGCCAAGTGGGAAAAGACGGAAAAAATTAGTTCTCTCTCTCCTCATTAATCCGGGGTGGAGATCTTTTAGTAATTTCATATGTTTATTCAAATAATATGTAGTATATATATATTGCACGCCACTTAATAATGGTCGGAGACCGTAGTCTTTCCGAAGAAGGATTTTCATTTTTCAACGAGTGGTCGAGTTTTCGGGATTCTCTGATTGTCTCTATGGATGAGACTGTTCTTTCGCTATTAATCATTTGTTAGTAATTTTTAACAATTATTCAATCTTTATATATATATATATATATTCATATTAATAATCATGTTATATTATATTATTATATATATTATCAATAAACTTATAACATAAAAGGTAAAATAATTATTTTTGTTTAAAAGAATCTTTAAAAAGAGCTTACACTTGAACCGAGATGAGCCGAATCCAGATCGGACTCTGAATATCAAATCGAAATCAAACTCGACCCGAGCCCAAACTTGAACCCTACCCGATACCGAACCCGACATATCCCGAGCTCGAAAATACCCAAACCCGACAGAGCCCGAACCCGAAGTGACCCAACCTAAACCCGCCCAATTGCCAGCTCTATTCACAAGGGTTTTGGAAGCAGCAATCAGAGGCAAAGAGGATTCAGAGGAAGATGAAGTATCAACTTGTCTTGGTGAAGCCAAAAACTGTAAGCAGGATTGGGAATTTTGTTGCCATCCCTTTCAATTTCAGGGGGAGGAGAAGGAAGAGAACCATCGATATAGCCAACAAGGTCGAAGCTAATAAGTAGGGCGTCAAACTGTGCGTGCCAAGAGGTGAAATTGGTGGATGTCAATTTCAAGTGTAGCTGGGCATATGTGTTTAAAGCAATTGGGGAGAGTTAAGTAGTGGGAGCAGTAGTATTGTAGCCATGATAACAAAGAAATCAGGATCGCAAAGCTGATTAAGACAAGAGAAAGTCTGATACCATATATAGATATGAGAGTTTTGATGAATAAGGGAAATGATATTTTCATTCATAGTATTGTTGTGTACAGTGAGTGTATTTATACAAGCAGATGTGTGCAGTAAAGTAATTACAATATTTGAATTCAAACTAACTTTGAATGAGTCGATCCTAGGGAACTAACTTTGAATGGGGAACTGACTTTGAATGGGTCAATCTAGGGATAGGATCCTAATTATCCTTAACAATGAGCTCGAGATCCCCACAGACGATTAAAAGGTTTTTTTTATTTATGTTTCTTCTATGCAGAATTGGGGACTTTGATACTAGAGTCCCTCCTCCGAATGGATTTAGGATAAGGGAATTATGTTAAGAGATTACAACTACTCTTAAGGATAGAGCTATGATATCTAGTGAATCTATAATTCATAATCTAAGATAAATTGATATAGTTTTTCATGTGATTGAGTCGTCCATTCTCCATCAATTCTTCTTCTTTTTATAAGCTTGTTCAATCCCATGATTCCACTTCTTCTTTAACCTCCAATAACCGCTTGAAATGGGGTATCATGGTGATGCGCCCAAAGCTTATCAAGCACTAGAAGACAAGCATGGAGAGCAAGGAGAGGATGTGCAAGGGCTGCAAGGAAGCGTGGAGATGCATGAAGATCATGGAGATATCGATAAGCATGTTTCAAGCACCAAGAAGATGCCATTTGATCCATTGAGCTTGCTTGAAGGTCCAATGACAAGATTAAGAGCTAAGAAGTTCAAAGAGTCACTCATGGGTTTTATCCGAACTCATCTTGAAGTTATGAAGTCCATTGAAGTTCAATTGAAGACCTTTGGAGATGATTTGAGTAAGGAAAAACTCATTGATTTGCTTGTTATTGAAACCTAAAATGCAAGATAAGTTATACCCAGAACTTGGACAACTTCTACCCAGGACTTGGCCTGTTAAAAGAAGCAAGAATTGCATGACAAGTTCTGCCAAGAACTTGTGCAACTCCGGCCCAGAACTTGTTGCGGGAAAAACCTTATTTTAAGTTTTTTTTTTCCTAGTTGGGCTTGGACTAGTATGTTAGCCACCCATAGATCTTTTATTCTCTTTATGACCGAACCCTAACACTGTATAAGGGGTTCTATTGTTTCTTGAAAACCTAAGTTAAGTTTTCCAATCAAAGAGAGAGTTCTTTTGAGAATTTAGCTTCATTGTTCTAGTTTGAACATACTAGGATTTCTTCAATCTTGTAGAGTCCTAGCAAACAATTAGATGGTGATTATCTAATTGTGATTCTTGTGATCTTAGCTTGTCAATTGCAGGTCTAATTGATCATCTAAGGCTAACGAACGAAGATTAGATCCTTGGGAAGAATATCGATTTCATCAAGTCTAGAAGTTGGGTGATTCAAGTTGATCTTTGACAGGTCTTGAAGGTGGATTTGAACCAATAACAACTAGATTCGTATCACAATATGGGTTGTTCCATGAAATAAAGTTAGTTTTCTGTAATCTAATAGCTTATCCCCTTAATTAATTTGATTCGGAGCTTAATTATTGTGTGGCCTAATGAGCCCAGTTCAAATTTAGATTCAACAGTAACATAGATTTCTCAAGTCTTTGAATATCTATTTATTAACAGAACGGATCGAAAGTCGTCTTCAACGCCAGCTATTAATTGAGTAAAATATAATTTAATGCTTCTTTAATTCTTCCTTATACGATTTCTTTTCAAAAAAATTTCTTCCTTATACGAGCAAATCACATAAAAATTTGTGTTGCACATGTAAATTTTTTAAAATTGATTCAATGCTCCCTTAAATCAAATGTTGAAACTTGAATGTGTTACCAAATGAATGAAATTAACTACCTTTTATCTAAAAAAATGTTGAAACTTGAAATGCGTGCATATCGATCTCTTAGTAAAAGAATAAAAGAATAAAATGCTTTTTTTCCACTCAGCTGTTTGTTCTCTAACGAAGTTGACATCGAAATGGAACCCATATTAGATTGAAAAAGTTATACGCCTTACAAAATAGAAAAACGCAACAAATTAATGCGCATTTAGGCATGTGGTCAAAGTTAAATCATACGTTGTAAAATCCAATTGCAAGTACATAGGAAAAGGAATAGATTATTATCAGCTATCAAAATATAAAGAAAAAATAGGATAAGGGAAGAAAAGGCTAAAGATCAAACAAAGTTAGGTACTTTAGGGTTTTCATTGAAATTCATGAAATAAATTAAAAAGTGAGTGATGCCACCCAATCCACGTCGTGGACTCGTCGTTATTTCCGAAGAGCAGACAAAATTGGTGGTTAATCAATAATCGCCCATGCATGTTCGCAATTGCCACATAGCAAAATTTTATGTATATATATAATATACTTCCTCTCTCCCATTATATAAGTCCCTTTTAACTATATTATCAAGATTAAGAAAGTTAGTTAGGGTTTATACTTTTATGCACTTTTAGCTTGTTTTTATATTTTTACCCCTATTCTTTTTCTCCCACTCATTCTCTCTCCTCCTTCTCATTTTCTTAACTACCCTACCATTTTCAAGGCTAATTTTGGAAATAACTTTTAAATATGCATTGGATTTAGAAAGGGAACTTATATTTTGAGACAAAAAAAGCTTCTAGAATGGGACTTATAAAAAGGGACAGAGGGAGTAATTAATATAAAAAAAATTGGTCCAAAATTAGTAACATTTCAAATGAGTAGTGCAATGATGCCACCAAACGTATCCAAAGCAAAAAGCACATGCATCAAATGTCATGCG